>JAVDBV010002146.1:0-20177 GCA_032619315.1 Piper longum
AGAAAAAGTCATCTCTGGTGGTGACTGCGGCAACACCGGCAGTGGTGACGGGAAAGTGTCAATAGTCGGCCATGAGGCGGTCATGATCATATCAGTGTGGTGGTCAGAGGGGGGCCGGAGACTACCCTGTGGCGAGCCAAAGTGGTGCGGCGCTAGGGTGGAAAATCCTCCAAAAAGCTCAGGAAAACTCCTGGAAAATGGATTGCCAATACTAGGGCTGATGTGTACCCTCTAGATATTGCCATGTGGCACGAGCTGAACTCCTGAGAACTCATGGGCCTAGTGTGGTCTATCTATGGTATATGCAATGTATATTTTGGACAGAAAAATCAGATTGAGACTGTTAAAAGTCGAAACTGACTCGAGGTTTAAAAATGACTTTATGGACGAAATTAAGACAAGAAAGCTAAATGAGCCTTGAAACCCTAAACTCAATTGGATGAAAATCTGAGACTCAAATCAATCTAGGCCCATATGGGCAATTTGGTAGTCCAAAATCCTTATGATGCAGGTAAAAGGACCATGAAAAAAGTCCAAATTGATACTAAATGTTGCAACAATCTAAATATAGCCCTAAAACCCTGGGCTAACACAAGTAAAAATCTTTATACCTCATATATACACTAGTAACTCATACTCTGTTATAGCATAACTGAAGCTATCATTTATATATCGGGTATACTCAGCCACCATAACATACTCTACACCATCTAGGCCCCACACCCATTGTCTGAAAGCTGGTCTTGCTCAAACTGGCTCGAACCAACTCGAGCCCATTCCCCTTTTCTAGGTCAATTGGTGGAGATTTCTCTGTCAATTCTCTGACAACAGATAATCTCGTGCCTAAAGATCACGATCCATCTTCTGGCTCCTTCTATCTTTTGGGCCCTTTGGGCCCCCAACCAAACCCTGATACCACAGTTAGACCCAATGGGCTCCCAAAAGGGACTTGTAATAGGTTTCAGAGGCCTCTCTTAATCTAAAAGTTAACTAAAAGAATAAGGCTTTCTCATTAGCCTATATACTACTCACCAACATCATCTAAGACCGATATGGGATAAACCCAACAATTCTCCTTCACATATCGGGCATCCCCGAAACCATCATCGTCTGACAATCTTCTTTTAAATCAAACATCAGACGGCACTCACCTGGCAAACTCCCCTCAAATCATTTAGGAGAACCCATGAAGGAAACTCTATCAATCGGCATAGGCAAACACCTCCCCTCAAATCATTAGATAGAACTCATGAAGGAAATTCCGTCAATCGGCGTAGGTAAACACTAAATCTCTCGAGATCGTAACCTAACTTTGATACCATTTTTTGGGCCCTTTAGGCCCCCAAAAAGGACTTGTAATATGTGTCACGAGCCTCTTTTAATCTAAAAGTTAACTCAAAGAATAAAATTTTTTCATTAGCCTATATACAACTCACCAACATCATTTACGATTAATGTGAGATAAACCCAACATTATCATCAGTAAATTTCATCATCCAATTTTTTTAAAAAAAGAAAATGGCTTGTGTCTTGTTTTCTCAATCCATCAACCATGCACGATCGTCCATATGTTGGTCATGCTCCCAAAAGTTGAAGTTTGACAACTTGGTGATCCGTTCTGATACATATTTCCCTCTCTATGATTTAATGTTTCCAAAATACATTTTTAGGCGTCATTTTTGTGTATTCCTGGTTAAGGTAGCTTGATTTGGTACTTAATACCACAAATAGTTGCAACAAGGAAAAACAAAAAACCCAGAGCGTTGCTTTCGTTTGGGGAATTATTTTAACATAAGTAAGTCAGTTTGCAGGAATTTGGATTAACATCCAAAATATTTGATTTCAGTTTCAGAAGTTCAGCGGGCGGGCAATGGAAAGAAATTGTAGACAATAGGGGACATCACCAAAAAAATTTGAAAACTGGTGAGAAAATTATGAAATTTGAACAACTATTTACTATGGCTACTGAGATTCACATCAATACTTTTGAAGCTTGGATTCCAGGGAGTAATTTGCTACAGATGTTATTATTCATTGATATACTAGTACAATTATTTTGAATTCTGAATGTGGTGTGAACTTTATATCTAAATCTACCATTCAAAAATTAAATCAAGTTATTATGTCTTTAATGCACCCTTATTTTTTGTATGGTTCAATACAAATTAGAGAGCATTGTATTATTACATTTTCTATTTGGTTTGATGTTGCTCCCATAAATGCTTGTTGTATATTATTTGGTCATCTATGGTTTGTTGCTAAGCAAGTTTGGTACAACAATACATTCTATGTTTATTTTTTTTATTTGTGGACGCAAGAAATACAATTTGTATGTTTATACTCACCGTGCCTTTTTGGAAAGGACTTCATAATCTTCATGTATACCCGTAGAGGAGAGTTTATTCTCTAAGTATGATACAACCCAACGTTGTGTCTGTTGTTGCCAATTGTACATCTGCTGTTACTGGAGATCCTACTTATAGTTTACGATGAACAGATTGAATCTGAGAATTTTATAGTTATTTTTGATAAGCCATATGATATAGATGTTCCTAAATATGAGTCTCAATTAGTAATTGGTTTAGAGATGATTACTGATGTTAACGACGATAGTGGTGATATTGCTAATGATCAAATTACTGATGGTGCTACTTTGTGTTGATGTTGACATGGTACACACTCAATATGATTTGGTTAAACTTGATATGCATGTTAAACCACCATTACTACAACCAAATTTTGGTCTACTTAGTGGAGGACATCCTTATTTTTTAGCGATTGATGTTGATTCTTCTCATGTTTTACTACAAATGATTATTTTTAACATTTGGATTAACCGTCGTTGGAGTGATTGGATGATACATGTTTCAAGTGATTGGATAATACATGTTTCCGCCAACTACCATTATTATTCCACTAGTGATAATTTTTGGGTACCTTGGATTGGGTGATAATCATAATATGTTTTTTGAGATGCTTACTTCTGATAATGTGATCATCCAAGTCCTACTCTTGTTGTTTCTTCAGCTCGAGAGGGAGCTGATGCAGGCATCCACTAACGTAGTATTTATTATTTTAGAATTTTGTCTATTCTATTATTTTAAGGATTTTAATGTAATTTTCGTATTTTATTTTTAGGGTATTTTGGGAACATTTTAATTAGGGTTTTATTAATAGATGTCTAGAAATAAGAGGCTAGCATTCATTGTCCGGTGATGACTTTGACGATGAATTAAATTGATTTGACAATGAATTAAATTGATCTAGTTGTGCCTCAATTTGGGTTTTTTTCTTTAATTTTGATTTTTATTTTTAATAATAGTCCAATTTAGATCATCCCCTTCCCCCTTTCTACATCACTAGATCAGGTATCAGAGTATCAGCTCCCAACCATGTACTAACTGGTGAAAAGAGTCAGATGCTTACTTCCATTATTCCCTAACGAGAAGTTTGATATTTAACTTGGAAAGCCACTCTTGGAACGCAGCTACGTGCAGCCAGGCATCACAATGGCGGTTTGCTTATCCAGGTATCACAATGGCAGTTTAGAAATCACTATCAGAAATAATAACTAGGGTAACACCTGCAGTGTTCGATAAACACTGCAGTGTTTGACATATAATTTGAACAAGCATTTATTTTTATCATGCTGCAGCAACCAACAATAGCCATCAGCCATCTTATCGAATGAATTCATAAACATAATTTTGGAGACGGAAAGCCCAGTCTATTCGTGATATACAGTATCTATTTTTACAATATTAACAAAGATAAAGCACTCGTCACCATATCACATCACGAAGTCTCTGTTCCTCATGATAACCTTGCTCTCGCCCTGTCAGCCATTGACAGTTGAGTCCATGAGAAGCTAAAATACAATGGCAGCTGTTGTTATGACAGCCACGACTGAACAAACAAGTGCCTGCACCAAATGGGCACAAGGTTGGACACAAGGATTTCATTCCCAGTGAAGAGGTAAATAGAATGTCATTTAAGATAATGCACAAAATGATTATAGGAACAATGACAATTAGTAGCAATTGAACTAAAATGCTGAGTAATGGAAGAGCTTACAGCAATGGCGGATGCAGCTAGGCCAGCCCGCTCTCTTGGGTCTTTTCGATAATAGTTTCCAAAGTAGAGAATAGTCGCAAAGTACCATGCCAAAGGAAAAATAAATCCCAAAAGAAACCTGGGGAAAATTCATCATGACGATATAGACTAGTAATCAAGAGAACTAAGAGTAATAAAGTAAAATACTCACGAGAACCATCCTATCCCGCAGCCACAACATGGAAGTGGTTTGTCAAATATTCTTCCTTGGCTGTCTTCAGCATCTTTTATAAGAATGTACTTTCCTCGAGGATCATTACCATCTGAAGTTTGATCTAAACAAGAAAAGCTTGTAAGATTCAGTAAAGAGAAAGGGAGCAATCATCTACTACTATCACAAGTGTACACTAGGCCTGCATCATAATCGCACAAACAAAACTTCCTCGAGACCGTACTTCTCGTGGACAATGATTAATTCACAAAATAAACAAAAGAAAACACAAAATTTCTCTTGGAAATGACAACCTTTGTTCATAAGTTTATTTGACAGTTGAGAAGTGTTAATCTCAAAAGGATGAGTTTTCCTAGCTCCCATTATGATACTTCCAAGTGTTTTATTCTGCAACAAGCAATTAGATCAACCTTCTTCACATGGAAGCTGCTCTTGGAGATTGAACATATAGATCAATCAAAATGACAAACATAGAAAAAGGCTAAACATTACTAAATTGTCTAAACATGCAAACTATGCAAGTTATTCCATGTTTCATCCAATTTTCTGGAGAAAGACTCACTGAATGGTAAAGTTACAGTTGGATGTGATCTATTCTCAAAGTAGCTATTAGCACCTAAAGACATTAAGTCCGGACATTTTCATAAAAGTAGAACATATTATGCAGATTGCTAAAAAAGATTGGCATTCTAAGGCCATGTCACGTAATTGTGCAGGAAGCCATAAATGAAATAGGGTGGAAAATGTACTACTCTGTTCCATCTATCTTGAGACAGTTCTTTTGACCGATCCAAGGTCCTCACCAACTGCTGACTCCAGGCACCTAGTCCAAATGACAGACTCAGTCAGCTCATATAGAATGAATATTCTTGAATTATTGATTTGCTTGGTGGTCTTGTTGCATTCTAACGATGCATAAAGAAAATTTACATAAGTTGTGAGTTTTCGTTGAAATATATATAATGCCTCACATGAAAAACATTGGCAACTTTCAGCAGAAACAACTTCAGAATACAAAAAATATATTTTTCTTATTAACATCATATGACAATTACAAAAAAGAAAATGGTCATCAATCATGCGCAGATACAAGACAAACGTTAGAAAGGTCAAAAAGGCCATGCCACCATGGCATACATGATCATGTTCTGAGTTTATAATATATCAGCATACAACTGATACGAAAAATACTGCCAAAAATATAGCCATCCTATTATCCTAAAATTTGAGACTTCAGTTGGTCAATTTAGGAAGTACACAGAAAATACATAAATAATTGGCACCAACACGTCACATCCTCAAGGAGAGGAATACACAAATATTGCTTCCCACACAAAATACAAGCATTTTTCTTGACTCAAATAAAATAAGTCTTGGAATACCAAAGAATTATTATCACCCGATAAATATTACCAGATTGGTGGTAGAGACGGTAGTTAATAGTGTCACTGTCAAATAATTGAGCCCTAATTCAGCTCCTCTCTTCCCAACATATGACATCATTGAAAAAGACCAACAATTTCTCTTAGCAGGGGCTGCTACTGTCCTTTTTGACAATTTTATCAATAAGAACAGCCAAAAGTTGTTCATTTTCTACTACAAACAAATAACCTCCGTTGAAAGACAAAACAATCGCAGTTAACCAAACAATTTCGTGTTTCATTTACCCTACGATCAAGAGTCAATACCCAAGAAAGCCTATTCAACTTTTCAAAACTCAATTATTAGACAATAAAAAGAAGGTCATAGACTTATAACCATCCGCAAAAAATGCATCTCAAAGAACAAGAAAAGGTCTAATAATTACTATAGATGAAACAAAGTCTCCGATAGATCAACTATCTAAAAAATTACTAAACTACATAACATATAACACAAGAAAACATAGCAGATTCAATAGGAACATTCAACCCCTCCCACTAATTAAAAACCCCAATAAATTGCGTCCAACACAAACAGCACTACCGCGTAAAAATACCCCATAAACCAACGAATACCTATTCTTTAACAAATCCCAGACGACAAATAGGAGCAAGCAGCATGACCGACGTCCAAACGGGATAAAGCAGCTACTTTCCGAACGAGAATTGAAGAAAAGACTATCAATAGGAAGAGCGGAGGAAGGAGAAGAGGATTACCTAGGAAAGATGAACGCGGAGGGAGGACCCGAAGGAGAATTGGAAGAGAAAAGGAAGGGGGGTGGACAAAATGGTGCTCTCCGGCCTGTCGTCACCTACCATTGCTTCATTGTTTGGTTGTCTTCTTCACTTTTGAGTCTTCATAGAAGATGAAACTACGTCGATACCCTTATAGTTGGTGTAAATTACTGGACTGGGATGTAGGGTTTTTTTTCCCTTTTTTATTTAAAAAAAAAATCTCTTTGGTTATTTTTAGCTTAATTTCCGATTAGTCCACTCAAATTTAGTTAGTTTGATGTTATATACTTTTATTAGCCACGCTCAAGTAGGTTAAAAATTCTCAAAGTGTTTCAAGCTTCGTTTGTAGTTATATTGATAATTTTTTAGGGCCAAATTTAAATTCCCCTGCTATCTAACAGATATGCAAGTCAATAAATAATATTTTTAAAAATTATATCGAATTCTTATAGCACGTAAATGAATCAAAGTGCATTGGTAATAAGCTGTTTAAGTATGTATATAATTCCAACTACTAATTTGTCATGTTCAAATGCATCGAGATATTATTGGGTGAGGTAATATTGAATAAATTAATGATAACGTCAGTAAGACACCAGCAGGATGAGTTATCAAAAAATATGTGCGTATGCCGAGAGTTTTTAATTTACTTTTAGTAGACTGTAAAATTATTTTAGGCCGAATAATGCATTATGATGTGTTACAGAGCAGTTTGAGCTGGTTATTAGTTAAATAGTGTATCATTAAAATGTTATTGTGTGTATTATATTTTATGGGATTTTCCCCTGTTTTTTATTATTTTTGACTTGAGTCTCAGTCGAGTCAAGTTTTATTTAGGAGACTACCCCCGAGACTCACCCCGACCTTCTCCTCCCCCTAACTCCGACACAGCCCTTGTCCTTGCCATTGACACCGCCTCCGACATGTTCCATTCTCGAGGGATCATGATATCTCTACGTCTGTTGTAGAGTAGATGACATCTATTGTACATTGTATGAGTATTTCCCTATAGATTATATATTGTTTTCCTTCCTAATGAAAATTCGATTTCATTTACTATTTTGTATTAGTTATTTTTCGGACTAGTTACATTCGTTACTCACATTTTTCTTATTATATATGTAGGTCTTATGTTCCTTTGTGTTAGGTCGGCCTCGGTAGAAGGATAAATAATTGCTACAAACACTTGTGTTCAACGTGCTGGTTATTCTTTCATTCTTTTGTTTGTGTTTGATGTGTATTAATGTATATTTGGTTGAGTGTTGGTTACACATTTAGTGGTGTCTTCCATTTTCAATATGCCAAAAGGGTTATTTCAGTACATTTGCGTTCAAGTCTTGCAAATTAATTAATTTAGTCATGACTCGACTCGATCATAACATTTTTAATCCAGTTATTAGGTGAAACGAAATCAGGGCATTATGATTTTAATTTTTTTTTATTTTGGGTAATATATGCAACACTCCATTTTGGGGCAGTTTGTAAGTCACGAAGTGCAATCCTCTTTCACTTTTATTTAGCGATAGAGAGTCATTTTAATCTATCACTTCACTTCTTCTTACATCTTAAATGAAAATTGTCCAAGTATATTACAACGTTAGATCCTTGTTTTTTTAGTATGAGTAGTCATCTTGGCTCAAAATTTCATTGCTCTCTGTGCTTCCCATTTATGCATGTATTTCATACAATAGACTACAAATCCTAGGTTTTTCTCAATTAAAACATCATTACTCATATGCATAGTTAAAGTGGGGCACACTATTCCATGACATTGTCATCTAGATCCTATAAATGTCTCATACCACCCATACTACACACACCTCCGATTATAAAGACATTTTTATATAAGTTCATCAGTTAAGTGTCACATGCACCTAACATGACACATAAGTAAAACAACGTATCATACCGGTTCTTACGCCTTAATTTAAAAATAACACATTTCAAGAATGTCCTCTAATTGAATATAAGTTTCTGAATATGCTAGAGGTAGCCTCTATAAACCAAGAGTAGTCCCTTAGCATTGGCTTTAACTCACAAAACACTCTAATAATCTATACAAGGGCGACGTTCACCCAACTTTTACCGTGGATGCTATGAAGTAGTAGACTTTCCACAAGGTAATAATCAATTTACATGGTTCTATCAAAATTTTGATATTAACTATAACGACCTAACTTAAATGCAAATAAATAGACTTATATCATATTTTTAAAAGTGGTTAACCAAAATTAAAGATATATAGCTTATTACCGCTTATAAATAGGATTTTACTCTATTAATATCTCATAATAGTCATTTCTATTGTAAATAAATAATAATTTTTTACTGTGAATTAACGATTTTAGAGATATTATATTGGCTGATTTGTATTTATTGAACACATTAAGCGATTGACCCCGTCAGGGCATATTAGATATGATGCAATACATCCCGAGACTGGTTTACAAGATATTTCAATAATATTTAGTCATCTTCAAATCACTATTTTCATCGATTGCCTTAAGTCATTTTTCAAAACTAATTAATTAAATTGAAAAATATCTCATCTCACTAATACTGGATGACTATTTTTGAAGAATCTTTGGCATATAAATTAAAATTATAATAAAGAACAAACAATAATATGTCCGTTTTATAACTTTTGCTTGTGAGAAAAATATCTTTTAAATTGTGGACACTATATATAATCTCCATATTTTATAAATTATTTACAATGACATTTTTTTATAAATTTCTTTAGATTGAATTTTATACTAATTATAGTTTATGTGAGTATGCAATTAGCCTTGATAATGATGACTGTCGCAAAATTGACTGGTTTGAATCGAAATGGTTGGGCAATGAATTACCAATTCCAACCGATTCATACCATCAGTCGGTCTCGGAGGAAATATTCCGATTTGTGGACAATTAAACAAAAGGCTAATGAGCTGCCGACTCCAATGGTTTATAACGATTCCAACAACCTAGAAGTCAATGAATTGTCGATTTATAACTATTAATTCATAGATGGTTGAAAAAGTTTGATGAACTGCCGATTCCAATGAATTGCCGATTTATACCCCTTCATGGATGATTAAAAGACGTTGATGAACTGCCATTCCAATAATCTATACCGATTCCGACAACCCAAACAGTTGTGAATTACTGATTTGTACCATACACGGACGATTGAAAAAAGGCCGAGGAACTGCTGATTCCAAGAAATTATACCCGATAGGGCTTAATTGAGTAGAGTTGAGTTTTGCTCAATTCAAATGTGATTAATTTGACTTTTAATTGAGTTATAAGTTCGAGCCGAATTTGAGATATACTTTTCTTTTATATAATACAAGCTAAAATATAATTTATAATTAAATTATCTCACCCTTAATATTATTATCCATAAAAGACAAATTAATCATGTCTAATTGTATTTAAAATTGGTGTCATAAAATGATATCTTATAATTTAATTAATTTGTATAAAAAATTCAAGATAAATATGATAAAAAATATTATTCTTTAAATAAAATATAGTGTTTTTTCGAGTTGACGCAAGTCAAAAGGGTACAAGCTCATGCTTCGTTCATTCAATATCGAGTCAAACTTCGGATTAATTTTTTTTGAATCAAATTATAAAATTGAGTCCAGTTTAATAGAAGCATTGATTTACACCTTATTAGAGAAAAACTCCAAAAGAAAATGGTTTATGACAGTCAGATTCACACCGATTCAATGGACGATTGAAATAGGTTGATGAGCTGCCGATCCCAACATATTTATACCGATTCTAGCCGACTTATACCGGTTCATGGACGATTTGAGTCATAAATCTAGAACCTATTGCATCGTCGCCGCTAGCCGGCTCGCCGCCGGTCGCTTGGCTGCTGCCGGCCAAAGTCCTGGCAGCCTCCTCCGAGCACACCTGCCTGAAACCCCCCGACCTCGACCTTCTCCTTGGCGCCGCGCCTCTAGATAGAAGGTACTACCATCCATAGCTCGTGTAGATGAAGGATTGATTAGTTTTTTTCGTTTTTATTTTTGGTGATGTTCTCCAATTTTTGTATCTTACTAGGCTTTGGAGCTTTTTCTTATTTAGCACGCATGACACTCGACGTTGATGCTTTGCGATATCTGGCCAAGGAAGATTTTCGGGTTCTGACGGCCGTGGAGATGGGCATGCGGAGCGTTCGTTTCTGTTTTGTGCTTGATTTTTATTGTTTCTTTGTTACTTCTATGTTTGAAGTTTTTAGTTTCTTGTCAATTGCTATGGTTGATTTCTTCTTCTTCTTTCAGCATGAAATTGTTGTATCAGAGCTTGTTGATCGAATTGCTGGCCTCAAGTAAGTTTCATTTATTTTTAATTAATTTTTTGTTTTTATTTTAATTTTATGCCGACGGAGATTTGAATGAACTTTTGGTTTATGATGTTTCATTGATTGAAATATTGCTTTTTTGGATTGTGATGTTTCATGGTGTTAAATATTGCTCTTGCAATGTGGTATATGTTCTGTTTGCTATTTGCAACTCTGTTGTGTGTATACACGGGCACGGTGGTACCTACAAGGTTTTAAAGAATTTACTCAAGCACAAACTTGTTCATCATGACTCCTTAAAATGTAGGTTTGCTTTGGTTTCTTCTGAGTTGCATGACCGGGATTGTTAAGATTTTTTACTAAAATGACTTAAATATGCTTTGGTGTTTGTGAAGATGATTGTTTCCGTCTTACCTACCTGGGTTATGATTTTCTCGCGGTAAAGGCTTTGGTCAATTGGGGTGTGTTTGCTGCTGTTGGACGTCAGATTTGCGTTGGAAAAGAGTCAGGGTATTCTTTGCTCCTTTCCTATCCTTTAAGCAATATTTTTTTGATTTTTAACTTTGATGTTAATGGTATCTGACACGTTTTTCTCTGGTTTTTAAAGCCAAATGCATCTCTAATCTCTGTGTTTTATTGTGGAAGACATATTTGAGGTTGAAACCGAGGATGGCAAAGTTTTGGCAATGAAATTGCACAGGATGGGCCGAATCTCATTTCAAGCAGTTAAGTCTAAGCGTGACTATTTGTTGCACCACAAAAGCTATAATTGGTTGTATTTGTCTTGTCTTGCTGTTTTAAAAGAGTATGCCTTTATGAAGGTAAATGCAATGCAGTCACGTTTGCTTTTGTTATTTGTATTTTGTAACTATAGGTAGCACACATAATATTTTCTATCCTTTCCCCAGGCTCTAGGAGAGCATGGATTCCCTGTGTCAAATGCTGTTGATTGCAACAGACATTGTGTTGTAATGCCTCTCATTGAAGGTTACCCACTGTAAGAGTTCTTTTACATTTTAAAATCCTATTTCCTTATTCGGTAGTCAGCCATTCTTTAATTAACTGTTCTAATTTCCAGTTTTCTTTTGTTATTATAATTTGTTCTTTTATTCTAATTTTTGTATATTACCTGAGAATTTTATGTGTCATTTAGCTGATATTTAGTTTATTGATTGTAGTGTACAGGTGAAACAGTTGCAAAACCCTGAGAGTGTTTTTGAAAATATTGTGGGGCTCATAGTGGTTTAATACATTGTGATTTCAACGAGTTCAATATTATGGTATGGCCGTATGAGTGTCATTATGATATTAGTGCAGTAATAAGCTTTTACTGTGGTATCATGTTTGGCTCACGGCTTATTGTTGGCTGTAGAAGGGCTGTTTTTTGTGTGATATGCAGATGATCAAAATGCTTGTATTATTGAGTGGAAAGCTTCAGTCTGTCCTTGATATATGATAATGTGGCCATTGCGCAGCCATCTATTCTAGTTAGGTATTATTGTGTGTCTGTCATAATTAAGTGGATGGAAATTATGCCTATGCTATCATTTCCTAATATTTGATTAAGTGAAGATTTACAGCCGTTGCCTTGAGGATTTTGATTGAACTATTGGACTTAAGTTTAATCATAATGCATTTATACGGTTGCTGATTAATTTACAGGTAGATGATAACGAGAAGGTTACTGTAATTGACTTTCCTCAGAAGGTATCTGTTTCACATTGGCATGCTCAAATGTATGTAAGATTGATCTTTTTTAGTTTTATTTTAATAGTAAATCTTCCTTATACATATTTCTTTAGGTTTCTATATTGGCTAATGATACAACTTCTTATATGAGTAATGTAATTTATTTATGTTATTGCAGGTACTTTGATCGGGATGTTGAATGTGTCTATAAGCTGTTTAGTAGGAGGTTAGTATTTTTATTTGTTTGGCTTGATGAATTTCATATTTTGAATGCTTTTCTGTCTGTTCACTAAGTCAGCTTATCCTATCTTGCCTTCTGTTTGATTATAAAATTCTTCATTCGTACGTTTAATGTTTATTTTAATGAAGATAATAATGAGAATGACGGTCCATACTTGGAGTTGGATGAAGATGGAAGGCCATGTTTTTCTTCAATTGCAAAGTTATCAGGGTTCTTGGATCGTGAACTTGCAGCTAGTGGTTTTGCAAAGAAGGACCAGGATGAAATTGAGAGGGTAAGCAGCAAGTAGGTGATCGACGTGGATGTCACTGCAACCTGAAAATGCTTTTTCCCCTTGAGCTCCCTTACTTGAATTCAGTCATGTTTTCATATTCAAACTAAAGTCTGGCTAGCTGTCAAAACTTTTGGGATTTTTCTAACATCTACCACAGTAGTTTTAGTTTACGAGTACAACCAAGATGTTGTATGATTAAGTGAATTAATGTTGAATGAAGAAATGAAAATGACATACAATGACAGAAATCTAATATATGGATGTGATTGAATTCCACATACAAGATAGTCAGAATTAAGTAGAATTGGGGTTGAACTTGATTGCTGTTATGAAATTTTGTACTGAACTTAAATTCTTCAAGTCCAGCTCTTATGATGAGTGTCAGTGACGTTGTGGTACTTGTATTGTTTCTCTGTGGTCTTCTGTGGCAATTTATTGGCTTGGATGCTTCTAACTATATTCAGAGTTACAATTGGTGTAATGAAGTGGTGATGAATGTTTCCTTTTCTTTTGGGAAAAATACTATCATCATGGTTTTCCGTTTTTGTTAGAATATTGAGTTTTCTTAGTTTTGAAAACCAGTTCATTGAAGGAGGCAATGATGATGAAGATGGTGCTACTTCTGGCGAATAAGAAGAAGATAAAAGTGACTTTTATGAAGAAAAAGGTGATTTGGATGGTCATATGGATTCTTTTCACTTGGCTGAACAGGTAATGCAATTTTCGTGGTTCTTCAATATGAAGTTATTTCTTTATTTGCTTTTCTTATATTTGTATGGGTACTGCAGGTGGCATTGACCGATTGTGATGTTAACACTGATAATGAAGAAGATTGTTCTCATCCCTGCTGTCAGAGAGGACAATGATCCAGGACCTGTACAACCCATCGATGAGGTATCTAGATCTAGTGGAATATACTTATAAGTTTACATTTTTTGTGTGGCTGGTTGTGAAATGAAACAAGTGAACCGTTTCGTTAACTTGAGATATAGTCTTAAATTTGAGCATGCCTATCATCGATCAAATTCTAGTTCACTATGGTTTTACATTTAATTCATTACTGTATTGCATGTTAAATAACACTAAATCATTGCAGGATGATGATAGCAGCAAACCGGATGTTGAAGATCCTGTGTTGTCGAAGCAGTCGAAAAATCAGTGACGGAAAGCTATAGCCTCAGCTAGGGCCAGCTCTATAGCTAGCATCTTCTAGAAATTCCTACAAGGATAAAGGAGGAAAGACTTACCAAAATTCAAAAAATACAAAAGCGGTTAGCCAAATGGTAAAGGATAAGTGCGCAGTAGCCAGGTTTTACTTTTCTGGCTTACATTCATCTCCCGGGAATAGATCATATTAGAGGGATTTATTTAATAAGTAATACTGCTGCCAAGGCCTTTTATTTATCATTTATATGATTGTATCTGAGAGCAAAAATATATATTCTGCCTCTGAAAATAATTTTTTAGTAGGCTGTAGTTAACATCTTGTTGGTGTATATATTGGACGAGAGAAAAATACATGCTCATCCAGATTTTATGAAACAATAATCGAAGGTATGTACCACTTTCAGCCTGAATATATGGCAGAGATCACTGGTGTTCAATTCTATCTTCCTGTGCCGAATGATTTCCATAATGATTTGGCAATGCTGTTGAATGTTCGAATGATTTCCCTAATGATTTGGCACTGCTGTTGAATGATTTGTTAACCATGGTATTGATTGTTGTTGATCTTGTACTAAAGTTCTCTCCTAGGACTGTCCATGTTTGTGCGTAAGTCTTTCAATGGTGGGCGCTCGCATGAAGTCTGAACTCTGAACTATATAATTTTTTGACGACTATCTAATATTTTTATGCCTTCATCCAATCTTAATGTTTCTCCCATAACATTCCCAATCCTGGCTTAGACATTGCTCTAATTTTTTGTTAATTTAATTTGACGGAAGTGTGGTTAGGACTTGGGACGGTTAGGTTAGGCCGTCGATCCACAATTTTGCAGGTGTTGAATCAAAATACACAACACGTAGAGAAGGGGATTCAACTCTCAAGGTCATATTTGTAAAAATCGAAATCGGATGTTGAATCGAATTGGAATAGAATTATTGAATTGGAACGATTCATCAAAAATCAAATAAGAATCGATTCACTTGAACTGGTCAAATTTAGTGGGTTATTAATCATAGAATATGTCATTTTGATGTTATTTTGATATTATAGTGTATATTATATTTTATGGTATTTTTTTTATATTTTTTGATTTTTTTGAATTATTTAGAATTTATTATTACTTTTAACTCGAGTCCGAGTCGAGTCAACTTTAATTAGAATAATGCCACCGAGTATTTCTTTCCCTTGATTCTCTCGACGTGCCACCTATCTTTCACCACTGCCGATGCCACCTCTAGTTGTAGTGACGCCGCCACTGCCCCCGCCCCCAGCTCAATTTGCCTGCCTCCCCCCGTTGACTTCTACCCACCCTCCCTCGCCACCCCCTTTCCTACCAGCCCTACCCGTCCCCAAGCTACTACCCTCGCCCAATCTAGCTTGCCCCCTACCGGCCCCACTCATTCCTCGTGCACCCCCTCTTGTCGTGACGCCACTGTGTCCTCCCCTTATCTCGTCGTCATTTGTAATTGGCTCAATTCGGGTAATATCGGCTTGAATTTGCCAATTCATAAGTAGATTTTTATGAAGATCGATTTACCTATCTTTTTAAATCGGAACCCTTCCAATCTTATTTAAATTTGCCGATTCCGAATAAAATCACCCAATTTTTGCAACTATGCTAGATACTTTGTCACATTCAATTACATGGGTTCTACCAATTTTTATAATATTTTGAAAATAAGAATACTTTATTTATTTATTTCTTTTAAAGTAAGAATGCTTGGTGACTTTGAGTAGATGCTCATGCTCTATTATAAATTTTAGGAGGGAAAAAAAAATTGCTTGACCACCTTCAATCTCTATAAATTGGTTAGAATCGGTTCGGTTTATGGTTTTCATCTTAGCCGATTCTAATTTTAGATACAAATATGTATGTACGATTATGACAGGAAGTTCACATCATTGAGAATTGAAATCAGATTCTTTTACAATCACACAAAATAAGTGAAATTGGATTCTCATCCCGGCCTTTTTCAAGTGTCACATATTGCACCTCCGAGCCGAACCGGTCGGTATGGGTCACGACGGGTCATAGCACCGAGTCCAGAGCCAGTCGCCGAGGCTAGGGCTTATGAGCACCGTCACAGCCGATGAAGAGGGTATCCTTTCGCCGACTCTGATTTGGTGCTCGCCGGGAAAATCTCTCCGGCGGCGAATGGGTGCTCGCCGGCGTTGGACGAGCCGGCGGGTAATCTGGCGGCGAAGGGAGATCTCACCAGCGACGCCAGCTTGTAGCTGGTCCAGCGGGCGAGGGCGAGGGAGGCCGGCCGGAGCAGGGATCCGGAGGTTGGATCCAGCGCGTCGCCGACGCGGAAAGCGGGTCGCGGGGGAGAAGGGAAGAAGCGGGCGAGGAGTCGGGGGAAGAAGGAGGATCAGAAAGATGGAGAGGAATTGCAAATTGTGAGGTTTTTATGGATTAATTTTTGTTAAAAATATACCGTTGCATGCAATTTGATTTATAATGAGTTCCTTTTTATTGAATTTGAATATTTGTGCTAGTTGTTGATGCTAAATAGGTGGATTTGTTTGAAAGGTGGTGTTTTTGAATCACCATGGAAGTGAAGGAAAAGACTCCAAAGAGGCTATAGTTTTGATTATAGTGAGCCTGAGCGTATGTCATTCTCGGCTGTTCTTACTCACTTTGCTTAGAGTATGATTGGGACTCTTTTGTGTCAAAATGTCATGAGCTCTGATTGAATTTTTATTGTTCTTAGGCAACAATTCGCAACTAATTTTGTCCGGTGGTATTCTCTGTTCAAGTTTGTTAGTTATCATGGTAAGGTTCGAATTTGATATTTCACGTTTTTTAGCTATTTCTTGAGTGGTAAGATGAATGCATATCAAATAATGTTGAAGGCACTGCTTTAATGTTGGTAGTCTGTGTAAGTTTATGCAATTTGCAACATTTCTTAATAACTTTTTTTAGCAACAATTCACAATAATGTACTGGATTGTTTTACTGCCGGCCTAGTTATTTTGTATTATATAGTTTTGTGAGGTGGTGTTATCTGTTTAAGTTACAGATTGTAATAGGTCGTAAGTTTATGTTATCGTCTATTTCAAGTCTTCTTTTAGCTGTCAGGTTATTCCATAGTTTACAAATATATGATGTCATTTGAGTATCTGTTTTCTGCTAATTGTTTATGAGGTTTTGGTTATTTATTTTTTCTGTAGATGACTGATGTCAGTGATGATGTTAAGTCAGTTGATAAAAGCTCAGGGAAGGTTGGGGCAAATCAATTGTTGGGAGCTAAAGCAAGTGAGATGCCACAGGATTTCATTGACCTTGATGCATCTCCTGTGCTCTTAAAAGGAGTGGACCTTGAAGCCATTGAGATGGTAGACAATATTGCAAATTCTGAGAGCACCAATGGGAATGGAGTAGCAGATAGTTCTGTATTTAGGAGGCTTCTTGTGCGTGTACTCCCTTTTTCTGTTTATTGAATATTATGGAGGTTATACCTTTTATATATTAAACTTTCCTTTTTACTTATTCAGCGAGGCACCCGATATTTTGATCCACCGGAGATGCATTCTCAAACATGCTTCAATTGTGGAAAGGAAAGTCATATCATGGCTGCTTGCCCATCTGAGAAGCGTAAAAGGCCATACTTTGTCTGTGGTAATTATGGTCATAGTGCAAAGCATTGTACACAGGTGCATACCGTTTTTGTTATTTGTTTAAAGGATTATTGTTTATTGTATTTTCTTTTAGCTTAATGTGCACATGTTTTTAATTTAGCCACTGTTTATGACTTCAACCTTATATTGTGCATTTTTTATTTCGATTTTTTCTTAGTACAGTATTATGCATTGAGGCACACAACACACATCATTTCTTTTATTTATTTATTTTTTACTGGACTGCCATCTGTTGTTCTTCTTGTTTGATGGTCTTTGAGTTATGTTTTTAAATGTCAGGGACAAGTTTGTTATTTCTGTAGAAAATTTGGCCATGTAGCTAAAGACTGCCCTGAAAAGAATGGGAACATCTCTGGAAGTGGCAAATTATGTCTTCGATGTGGTGAATCTGGACATGACATGCCATCTTGTGGAAATGATTATACTCCAGAAGATCTGAAGGTATTTTCGGGACTTCTTTAGTTGCATGATCGTTCGTGGCAGTGGCAGTCAACAATCTTGGTTCATGTTTTGGAAGGAATCCACATTTTTTTATTGTTATCTCATTTGATATATTGATAACAGGAGATCCAATGTTATATTTGCAAAAATTACGGCCACTTCTGCTGTGCCGAGTTCAATGCCGGTCCTAGGAAAATATCGTGTTACAATTGTGGCCAATCTGGTCATTCAGGTCTAGTAAGTATGGGAATTGTGCATATCCTTCCATTACTCAGTGTTTGTCAAAAGTTTATAATTTTTGTTGAAATGCTAATGTCAGGGATGCGCGAAATTGCGTGCTGATATTGGGGGTTTGACTACTCCCACAGTGTGCTATAAATGTGGAGAAGAAGTCCACTTTGCTAGGGATTGCTCTAAGTCTGTGAAGGTGTGAATATATATATTAGGTTACTTCTATTTATCTTACTTTTATTGTGCTTGTTTAAAATACATTTTTGTGTTAAATGTGTAGTCTGTTCCATGGCAAAGAGATCATTTAGCTCCACATGAAAGATATTTAAGAGAATGTAGTTATGCTGATAGGGGAACTGCATCTGTACCCCACAATTTTGGTAAGCCATTAAAAAATAGAAGGCAGCCAGATGGCGGGAGACATGTTAGAAGTGCGGGTAAGCCATTAAAAAATAGAAGGCATCCAGATGGCGGGAGACATGTTAGAAGTGCGGGTAAATCCAAATGGTGGGCTGATAACACCATTGATGGTGGTGGATCTGCTGCAAGCAAAAAGAAGTCTAATATGGACTATTGGCATTCTCCTGGTAGTAGCGGAAAGGATATTTTTGAAACTCCCATTTCTCGAGGTTGGCATGTTGATTCTAGGTCTCTGATAAAGAGGCAAAAGTTTTACCGAGGAAGTTCTAGTTCACATGGCTTAGGGAGGCGTTTCCATCATGAGTATACTGCTTCCAGATTTGTTGATAATGTACAGCACCATTCTTGGTGGGAATATTACTGATTTTGATTTATTTGAGTGTGAAGATTTTGGTAATCAAATTACGTTCCACGAATAGAAGAATGCAGTAATTGGCAAGGATCACACAATCTTTTCGTTGACTGCTGGACTATTGAAATTCAAAAGTACATACCAGACAAAAAGAAGGTTTGAATGTTTTTTCAATTATAGAGTAACTAGAGAACTCGGGCAGCTACAGAGCCCAGACAAAGTTGTACTCGAGGTTTTTTTGGGAACACTAGAAGGCTAGACTTTGAACCAGTTGGTGTTGGCATTTACGTAGGCATCGGAAGTAAAATCCAGTATGTTGAGTTTGTTTTAGTTCTTCCATTTTGTTTGCTAAATATCACACTGCTTTCTGATTGTATGCTTCATCTCCATTAAAACAAACGAAGATTGAAGAGACATTGCTCCTCATTTTGATGACTGAGCACAACAGATTCCAAGAACTAATTTAGTCTCAGAGCAGGACTTGGCTTTTCTAACTCAGTAATCAGAAAATTAAATTGACCTGTTGTCAAGATGGCCTGAAAAAGTGTTACATGCCCGGAAAACTGGCCTGAAACAGTGTTCATATTAGACGAAAAAGCTTCTTTCTGCTTCATTGTATGTGCTTTATGTTGCCATTCTGTGCCTTTGTAGTACTCGTTTATCATAAAAAAAAAGGTTATGAATCTTAGGTTTTTCATGCGTTTTTGCAGAGGTTTGTTCTAAGCGACTGAATGGGAGTTGTATTTTGTTAAAAGCTTTGCAAAAAAAAAATAAAAAAATCATAGTTACATTTTTTTTCATTTTAATCCCGGATTGAGCCTTTGGAAAATGTGGATTGGAGAAGTAATTTCATTGTTTTAAGTGGCTGTATGGGAGTTGTATTTTGATTAGGTGTTTTTTACCGGAAAAGGGTAGGTGTAATCAATATTATCAATTGGGGGGGGGGGGGGGGAAAAAAAGGAAATTATTTTTAATTAAA
>JAVDBV010002146.1:20197-30504 GCA_032619315.1 Piper longum
CCCCCCCCCCCCCCCCCCCCCCCCCCCCCCCCCCCCCCCCCCCCCCCCCCCCCCCCCCCCCAATCAAAGGAAATTATTTTTAATTAAACTACTAAAACTACTTCAAGATAAAAATAGAAAATCAGAAATAAATTTTCTTAAGGGGGGAGTAGTCTACGTGGGGTGTGAGGCCCCCATTAATTATAGGTAATTTTAGTATTTTAAATAAATTTATTCTTTTGTAATAATTTGTTTTGATTTTTCCAGGTAATTTTAATAAAATTCTCACTTTCGATTAAAAAGCTCATTACTTATTTTTCTAAAAAACTACTATTAGAATAGGATTTTATTTTCTGAAACATTTCAATTATGGACTGACCCTCTCGATTGTGCATGGCTGAATGCCCTTGGGTGACTTTAGGCAAGTGTAATGCAAAAATTCAATAATCTTTAGACATTTAAATGGTACATATACTTGTATTTGTATCCAAATAACCAAAATATAGTTGCAAGATTCAAAAAATGAGAAGTCCCAATTTAGGTAATGTATAAACCTTCTTTGAAAAGTTGAAGACTAAGGGGATTGCCCAGTATTACTTTGTGTGAGTATTCTTCTATCGACTAAGAGGAGATCTAACGATTTATTTAGATCATATGATTCATATTTTTTTTTAAATTAAATAATATTATTTTTAATATCGACACTCAATAATTTTTACAAGCACAAATTCTACTTTTTATGAGCCCATAAAATCTTTCATTAAACAATCCATCCTTTTCCTATTCGTTTTGTAATGAAAAAGGTTTTGTCACCTCTCCAACAATCTTGCTGTTAGGCATAATTTTGTTGGCGCATACATATTTGTTAAGGAGAAATTGATTTAATTCGAAGTTGTTAATATTTATACCGATCGATTATAGAGTAAAAATAACGATTCATCCCGATCAAACTTCCTTCGTATATATCTGAAAATCTTCTCAAATAAAAGGAAATGATTTAGTTCTAAAGTAAAAAATCATACATTTCGAACGAACAAGTAGTCGAGCAAATGATCATATTAAGGACATGTATAAGAATATCTACCGACTACATGAGCTGATATTATAGAAAATTGTCTGGATGAAAAAAATAATTAGGAAAAAAAAACTGGACCGAGGTAGATAAAAGTAAACCGAAGAGCCGGTTCACTTCCCTGGTCTGCACGAGCATCATCAAACCCTAACAACCACCAATATAAAGCCCTAAGCACGCCCATCTTCTCCTTCACTTCCCACCCGACGCCGCCTCTCCCACCGCCGCCAACTAGAGATGGCGCCACCGGCGAAGATCAGGTCCAAGTCCCGCAACTCGCCGCTGGTGCCGGGCATCGGCAAGTTCTCCCGCGCTGCCATGTACCACAAGCGCGGCGTCTGGGCCATCAAGGCTAAGCACGGCGGGTCCTTCCCCAAGCACGCCCCCGCGGTCGCCCATCCCTCGCCCGCCGCTGCCAAGCCCCCCAAGTACTACCCCGCCGACGATGTGAAGAAGCCCCTCCCCAACCGGCGCAAGCCCAAGCCCACCAAGCTCAGGTTCTGTTGTTTTTGACGGTATTGTTTCATCCTTCTTTTTTTTTTAATTGAGCTTTTGTTGGGAAGAAGGTTTGTTGTTTTTGTTGGTGTAGGGCAAGCATTACGCCGGGGACGGTATTGATTGTGCTGGCGGGGAGGTTCATGGGGAAGAGGGTTGTTTTCCTCAAGCAGCTTCCTTCTGGGTTACTCTTCGTCACCGGTGGGGATGGATCCCTTTTTTATTTATCTATATCTTTATCTTTGTTGTTCTGCCCTCTATCTTGTACGATTCTGGCGAATTTGTGGATTTTTGTATATTTTGTTAATTTTTTTTACGAAGCTTAAATTATTAACAAATTGGTCCTTTTTAGGACTCGTTATTGATGGTCAGTATAGGATGGCTATTTATAATTTTCATCCTTTTTGCATGTTGCCTCAGTGACTGCAAGTTTTGTGTTCAATTAGTATGAGTAAACGTGAGAACTCAACTTTGAGGCTTTCAGTGTTGATTTGGGTTCTCTGTTTTTTGTAGCCTATATTCAACGATAATGCTTGGATCATTGTGTACTTAATAGATAGTTCATATGTGGCTTTGCTTTATTAAGGAGCTGTTCGGTTGTTTGGTCTACTCCTTGTCATTGTTGGGATATGACTATACCTTTATTAGATTCTGCCATTGTTTCATGTGTCGTGGGGCCTTGCTTATTTTTGTCGTCTGCGCTTGACTGCAAATCATCTAGTTATTAGAAAAGTAGAGATGTATCTGTATATATGGTTACTGACTGCAAAATTTTGAATTTTACTGAAAAAACTCATCTTTGCCTTTTCTCTTAGTGCAAATTAACTTTTGAGAAAGCAAGATTACAGAAGACATGTTTTGATTGGATTTGCTTTTGTTTATCTGTGGGAGATGAAATGGAACAATGTATAATTTGAGATGATCTGGAAATGTTATTGATATGGGAGACACATGGGGCGGTTTAGATGGTTCTTAACGCTACCTTATGCAAAGTATTAATTGGTTGCGTCTTCAGTATGTCTGAATAAGATCAGGCTGTGATAGTATAACTTGATTATTATTTGTTCTTCATTGTTTTCATCAATCTTTGTAACTCACCCTAAAACCAATTAAATATATAATGTTTAAAATTTTCTGATGGAAGAAGTTGAGGTCTGAAATTATTGTGCTTTGTGATGTATTTGTTTGTTCTTAATTAAGTTTTGTAATTTAGAGGGCTTGGTTATCTTTTGTGTTTGTACGTGATTAATTTTTTGATTATTTTGTCTTCAGGGCCTTTCAAGGTCAATGGCGTTCCACTTCGACGTGTGAATCAGTCCTATGTGATTGCAACTTCTACTAAAGTTGATATCAGTGGAGTGGATGTTGCAAAGTATGACGACCAATATTTTGCAAAGGAAGCCAAAAAGAAGAAGAAGAAGACTGAGGGGGAATTTTTTGAGGAAGATAAAGAGGTTAGCAGTTACAGTTCCTTATACTAGAGAATGATTCGACACTGATTCAAGTAGCGCGTTAGATAATTAGATTTCTTTGACATGTATTTTTTCTCAAATTTTGAGCAGGAAAGTAAAGCACTACCGCAAGAGAGGAAGGATGACCAGAAAGCCGTGGACAGTCAGTTGCTTAAATCCATTGAAGCTGTTCCAGACCTCAAGGATTATTTGGGGGCTAGATTCTCCCTTAGGTCAGGAATGAAACCGCATGAACTTGTCTTCTAAGTGTTTGTGCTTGTTTTAGGTCTATCTACTTTTTTCTTAGTCGTGAACTCAATTTTGACATTTTGGTGTAAGCCCATATTTCTATTCCATCGTTACTGACTATGTGCCTATTCTCATTTATCGACGACAGCTGTAGTACTGGAAATAGTGTTGTGTGGTTTAATTTTGTGGTATGATTGAATGTGTTTATTTCAAATGATATATAGCTGATGCGTTTATTCGAAGAATGTTACATATGCGAAAGTAGTTTATTAAAGAATGGGTGTTGTGTGCGCCCCTCCAAGGGACACACTTAGTGAGGCATCGGGGGACGCATTCGATGGTGATCCTTGATGATCAATGGGTTCCCGAATGCTTCCTGATGGGCCAATACGCAATTTGTGTCAAAAGGATGGGTGCAGCAGAGAAATCAGGAACATGGCAGCTTGTTATTTCATGCTTCGAGATAGGGCTGTCAACTTGTTGACACTTGCTACCTGTGCTCGGAAAGCTGTGTGGAAGGAGAGTTTTCGAACAAACTTTTTGCCACATTAAGGTATGGTCGCCTTTGTGGAGGCTCTCATGAAGTTGGTGGGATTGGAAAGTGAAGATGCTAAAAAGCTAAGACGAAAAATTAAAATGAATTATCCCTCTACCCAATGAGCAACTTGTTAAGTTAGATTTAACTAAATAGTAAGCTTCATAGTACTATAACCACACATAACAATTTTGTACTGATGGAAAGGTTAAAAGCTTAATAGTACTATAACCACACATAACAATTTTGTATTGATGAAAAGTTTATGGGGCTGGACATTTATAACTGATTATTCTACAGCAACAAACCAAAAACTTGCTGGGGGACAAATCATTTATCGCTGGATGCCCTTTCTCATATAAGGTGTTTATCACAACTCCTTGATAAAAATTATGCAAAGTAAATCATTTCAATCTTCATTCTGTGCAATGCCAATGTGTGGTTGCTTGATATTCTAAGTAGGTTTTAATCAGTACATGCTTGCAAAATAATTCAGCATTTGATCTTCACATTTAGTCTATAACTTGCTACAATCTAATTGCATAGCAGATAATAATTCAATAAGCACACAATGACAGATTTTTATATCTAATGATTTTAACTTCATCTTAATTATTAAAATAATTGTAATCATTAAAATATATTTAAACTAGTGCAAATTTTTTGTCATGCTAATATCTAAAAAATATAAGAATGTATCAACCTCGTACTTTATTGCCTTCAGCTTTCATACCTTGTCATATCATATGGAACCTACTATAAAAATTTAAATTAAAGGTATAGCTCTTATAAATTATATAAACAACTCACCTTAATTTTTCATTTTCTTTTCCAACTAAATATACAAGGCATAATTATGACATTAATATCTAGTGATATATCAATCTGTAAAATATAATCACTGTCGATGTTTAGTCTGAAAAAGAAAGAAAAAAACCTAGTTTGAAAAAAATAAACCACTGTCAACGTTTTAGTCTGAAAAAAAAAGTTAAAAACCTAGAATTTTTCGAATGTTTTAAAGTGTGACACGTGACTGTAAGTTTGTATTGCATTTCATGCCAGCATCCATTATATATTATATGCCATTGACGCCAAAAATAGAAAACACTAAAAAAAAACCCAGGCATATTAAAACCGTTTCAAAACTAGAAAATGTTTGATGATTGAAGTTGGTTTATTGATATCAATGTTTTTTACACTTTCAGCCAGGAGACAAGTCATAAGGAATCCATTTTTTACGCCCTCTGAGAATTTTTGTAATTTTTTAAGGGAGACAATTCGTAAGGAATCCATTTTCTATGCCCTCTTTGAGAATTTTTAATAGAAAATATATTATATCTTTAAAACATATTTCATAGCAATAATAAATTTTTAACAAAATATTCATGTGATAACTATTTTTTAATTTTTATTTTCAGAGTATGGTTATATTTTTTGTAACAAATTATTGTGGATATACTTATTAATTTTGATCAAGGATAAAATTTTTCTTTTGTACTTGTGGCATTGAATATATTTAGTACACTGAATTATTTATGCTAGATGGTTAATTTTACTTAGTATAAGTTGAGGTTTCGATCCTATATGAGGAAGAAATGTAAAAGGATTATGAGTCAGAGGAAATTGGAAGTGTAGCGCCCCATTTTTTAGATTTGAGGGCGGACCAAAATGTGATGTTAAAATTTGTACAACTATTCGTACAAATGTTATGTAAGCAGATTTGAACTTTCAAGGAGGCTTAAGACGAACACTTTAATAAATTTTCTACAAGACATGCTGATCATACTACTATAGAAAAGCTCTTACGCGTACAACTCATAATATGAGCATTCCGAGTCACGAGAGAGGTAGCACCTCTCTGGCAACTGAGAGGGTGACTTTACAATAAAATGAATGCTCCGAACTATACGAAGACAACACCTCCAATATAAGTAAAAGGTTGAGCTTTTCATTATGCAGATGCATAATCCAGTTCGTACACTTAGTTTTAGTGTTTGGTTTAGGTAACTTATTCTTATAGTGATACAAAAGTTAATATGTGTAACATAGGGATGTGGTTACCTGTTTTACATACCACAACTAGAAATTTAAACCAATGAGACATTTTTCAAGTGCCACAACATCATAACCTAATACTCAGTGTCTTCACAAAAATCTTCATGAGTATGAATCGCAAGCTCCTCTATCCACATTGGTTCAATACACCACAGTTGTAACCAAATAAGTTTAACAATGATTGTGCAAACTAATGAGTTAAGTCATCTTTTCAAAAATGATTAACCAAGTTGAAGATCTATATTCCATTCCCACTTATAAATAGGATTTTAGTTCAGTAGGTATTAAATATGGGACTAAGTTGAGGGATCTCACAATACACCATTCCAAAAGTCTGCATCTTAATTTAAACTTATTACACTTCATAGACTTAAGCTCACTTAGGGGATCATATTACAATTGAATTATATCCCAAAATACACAACAATTTTCACGCAAAACCACACAATGGCCGGTACCCTGCCATGAGCCACTCGATCCTTCTACCATTGTCGGACGCTAACTGAAGCACACACACACACACACACACACACACACACACACACACACACACACACACACACACACACACATTGGGTACCGCACTTACAATGAAGGAAGTCTTAAACATCAATCATAGGCTGGAGTCACTCAAAGGCCGCACATCATAATCATACATACTGTGCTAGAACCCTTAACGACACCCTGTGCAGCCCAGACAACTTAACGGAGCATATAATATGTCATAACCATACACATTTACTATAATCTAGTCGGTGGTAACATAATCGCTTCATACCTCACTGCTAGCAGGATCATACAGAGAAGCACACATAAGAAAATTCGTCACACATACGTATACATCTAGTGCTTGGGTTTTATCGTACCGTTACTAGATTTTAAGTTCGAAAACTATCAAGGGATCTTAGCCTTGAAAACTAGATAAAAGTTGTCTAAACAGCTTGAAGCTAGTGTGATCCAATCTGATGCTGCTACCTCTGTCCCATGATCATAAAACAAAGCTACGATAGAGCCAAATATAGTGTTAAACAGGAGGAGTCCTACAAATATGGATGAATCGAGTTCCTCGTTCTAACTCGTGAGCTCACCCCACGTATCTTAATGAATGAAAAGAAAACCCTAATCACTAGTAGACCAACATGACACACAAAACGAGGCAAAGCATCTGCATATACACAACACACATATAAGCTTGATTAACTTAATTATTGACTTGATAAACCTCATTAGGTTATGGGGTTGCACGTATACTTAGTGGAAGCCTCACTTAGGGTTATTATAGAAGAGATTTAACCAGATGGTTTTTTGGATAGACCAAACGATGTCAAATGGGCTGACTTTTGGACCAATGTGCCCTGACATTCTAAGGGTTTGATACAAAAATTACCAAGTTCTGGTCATGAGCCAGCATGGTAAGCAAGGCCCACCAAGGTCGAGCTAAGGTGTCAAGAACAATGTTTTTGGGCCGCACAGTAATATTCCTAAGTCTCGTTCAAGGGCGTTGAGACTCCAAATAAGCCTGGGTAAGGCCTGAGAGTTATCCAACACCATGGACTTGAGTCATCTAAAATTTTAAGTCCAAACGCGAAGTATTTGGGTCTGAGTGGACTTGGTAAGGGAAGACATTGGCTAGGCCTTTTCTAGAGCTAGTTGGACCTATTGGGCTTGGGAAATTTCTACTGAAAAAATTACAAAGCCCAAGGCCGTCAAATTTTAGGGTGATGTTACTGCAACACTTCCTAAGTTATAGTTGAAATTTATGCAATTCACCACCAAATGGATATGATAAGGGATTTTGTAACAGGGGCTAGGGAACTAAGGTTTCACCTTGCATTCCTATACTCTCCACAATAACTGATTAACTAACCGCCTAAATATTTTTTAACTTATCCCAAAATTTACATGTTTCTATAAGACACTTAGTGAGTCTAAAGGTAATTTCTATAGATTTTACTAACGTGTTTTAATAGTCTTACCATGGAGGACAGTCTCAGAGTATGATATAATACATCAATAGACCAGGAAACACACAATGCATTCAGGGTTTTGTTTATTCCCTTACTGAGTTTATTTTAGCATGGTATTTTAACAAGAGTTAGATAACGTCATTAGAAACAATTATGCAAAAGATAGATACATTCTACAATTGGATGTAAAAATTAGGGAAATGGACAGCTAGGTCATTAGGAGTAAAACCCCAAATCCGGCTCATTCTTGAACCAACATGGAATATTACGGATTACATGATTAAGTGTACTAACCCAAACCTAACTTGAATGGATCTACTCTCAATATCTTAAGCTGGAAGATACATATCGTTATGCATACATGAGATGCAAGGAACCTTAATAGGATACTACGTGAATGTCATATCAAACAATTCACACTAAAAACTAATCACGATAAAATCGATAAAATTTATAAAATAAAATGAACAAAGTGTCCCTTAAAAGTGCAATAAGGGACCAACCTGTCAAAACGACAATATATATGTATGTATGTATATATATATATATATATATATATATATATATATATTTGTATAAACATCACAACATATGTAATTCTTTACTTCATTATATACTAAAGTTTTATCAATATAATCTTATACATAAACTGGGTTTTGACCCATCTGTTTGTCTTATCTGTCATGTCATTCTCAGTCGCTATATCAATCTCAAAGCATTATTATTGTCATTTCATCATAAAATATCATATTATAAACTGAAACATCATAATAAAAACACAACAATCAAAACATATTGCACCAGGTTTCTGTGTGCACATAATAGTCGCTGCTCCTCCATCTAGGCTGGCATATCAGACTCTTGCTCCTTACCTATATATATATATAGAGACACGTCAGTAACAAGTAGTACTGGTCCAAAAATAACTATATAATTCGGCAAATGAGAGCTGACTCTCATTTTAAAGAAAACTATATATAACTGTTGCTGAACTCTCTAAAGGACATCTACTGGGGAGCCATCGGGCCACAGACCTAATAGCATCCTGGGCTGACTGGTTTGCTGATCCTTATATATGCATTTTCTCAGGTTTCTTTACTGCCCCTTGGGATTACTAGTATATCCTAAGCCCTCTCTTGTCCTTCATTGTTTCTTGGCCCCGAGCACGAAGGCCAAGTACTCTTAGGCAGTTACCTTTAGTACCCTTCGAACCACACGTCTAAACATGCACTACATAATAGTACCCGTGAACCTCCACACTTCTCCAGGTGTGGGGAAACTCAAAGCATCGAATTGTCAAGATCCCTCAAGATTGGAACAATCCTTTCATTAATCCAGAGCCCGATGTGACTGGCATGTATACCCTTCATGCTACATGCAAGTCGGTTTCACCTTCTCTCATCTCACTGAAAACTAAATAAATTTATACATAGGCCTAGGAAGGGATTTAATATTATAGGCCCGAAGGCAACTTGTGGTGGATCTTATTTTTGAAATCAGACTCGAGGGATCTCATCCTCGAGGGTTATTAATTTGATAAACTATTCGACTAAATGACTAATGTAAGTGGGATTTGATAAAATACTACTTAATCATTCCTGCAAACAATTAATCAAATTAGAACAGAAGAAGTGATAAACAAGGGGTGAGTCCTAAATTTATCTAGTAGAAGCTCTAAGTTGGGCCTTGTCCCTAGACGATGAGCTCTTACTCTATACCTACACAAGTAAGACTACTTATTAACGCCCATGCTAACTAACTATATGATGCATGTATGAAATGAATGCATGTGAATCATTACATAATCATCACGAACATTATAAATACTAACATTCATATCAGGAAATTAACCAACAAGTTAAATAAATAATTAACCATTTAAGACCTTCCTGCCATTACTTTTAACTAAGTGACTACGTCATAATTCCTAAATTTATCATCATCTTATACCAATCCTTGTTCTGACTTAGCTTTCTAATCACTTAGATAATTAACTTATACAATGATAAAACTAATACCTACTCCACAAATTTGAAACATCATCATCCACAACACATTTCATTTCATAACCAAATAATTCAAATTATCATTAATCATTATTAATTCGTAGTTACATAAAGAAATTTATTAATCACAAATAATTATTATAAAATTTTAAAATTAACATATTAACAAAAATATGAAAAATTCCTAAAATTATGGATGATATGCATAACGATCAAAATGAATAAAATAAAAAATTTGAGAAGCGTAAAGCGTCTCACAGTGATTCGGCTCTAAAATTGGTAATGGCGATAGTGGTCATGGCTGCTGACGGTTGCCAAGGTTGCCGGCCGTGGCTAGAAATAGGTGAGGAGGAGAGCTAGGAAGGGAATTGGGATTAGGGTAGGAGGATAGGAGCAGGAGGCCTAAGTGACCGGCCGGAATATGGCTAGCGGAGGTGGTGAATTGCCATTGCTGGCGTTGGAGAACTGCCATTGCCGGCGGCGGCTAAGGGCCAGCTA
>JAVDBV010002147.1:0-22944 GCA_032619315.1 Piper longum
GGGGAAGGTGGGTGGGAATTAGTTTTCAGCCATTGAATTAAATCCAAATGGCTGGAAAAAAAAATGAAGTACAGCCATCTTGACTGTACTCCATTACAACCGCCATTTTTCCTATATATATATATATATTTGTTTACAACCTGCTCAAAACCGAACCAACTATTTCACAACTGAACCAAATTGTTAATTTTGGTTTGATTCATTTTTAGCTTTCACATAATTATGCTCACCCCTCGTTACACTGGCTTTGTTTAAGGAGGATTCACCGAAGTCTCTGACATATTACGTCCACTAAACTAGTAACTGAGTAAAAATTCGTAAAACATGATATCTAAGTCTATTCCTTGAATGCTTTAACTCAACACGTGGAAAACACAAAACCTTGTGTTTTAAGTTTTTATTCATAACTGACATAACTTGTAACATGATGTCCAACAGCATTAACATGATTCTCACGTTGAAAAACTTATTTTCAATCATCAAATTGTCTGATCATCGAGAAAATAGGGTTCGTAAAGCTCCGTAAAATACAACTAAATGGACGGACTTGGTTTTGTGTAGCGAGCCCCTGGATCTACTCAGTCGCAATACTCTTAGTTTGAGCAATCAAAATAAAGCTTATATTAATCAACCGAATCAGTCTACGAGAATGCATATGCATGACATTACCATGAACATAATATTTGATCTCATAACTTGATAACATACATACTCATCAACATCATATAAAGTTAATATGAAGTCATAGAAACATTTCTAAAATTATAACAAATAAATGATTAATTAACATTAACAGACGAGGCATTCCGGGGCCATGGGGGCACAAAGCCACGCTAGGATACGTCTGCATATGGTTTCTCACAGATGGCGCGTGCTAGGGCACACCCAACTTTGTGTTGGGGCAGTTCATTCCGACGTAAACCACGCTATATGTAGCAACATCAAGTTTGCATATCCCAACGTGCTATATGTAGCCAACTAGGCGAACAAACTCTCAAGGGGGCAGTTCTCTCACAAATAATAGGGAAAAAAACCTATCAGGTCATCTTTAGTAGAGACCCGCCAAACAGCCAAATATAGTATTAAGCTATGAAAACACTATGAAAGTTTGGACGCACCCATCTAGTAAATAATGACTTAAAATTTGTACCAGAAAGGACTGTCTTTAAGTAGGCTTGATAAATCATATGGGTTTTCCTCATCATATTCCATGTAATCAACTGATTTACTTTGAAAAGTGATTCAACCTTACCCTATCGAAGGATGATATATAATGTAATACCTTTTTACCTGCTTCCTACACATAACAAGCACAAATAGCAAGCTGCCACAAAGAAAACGATTTCAAACTCTAAAGGTTATCTTTCTCCCAGGACTGATTCAAGAAGAGCTGCCTCCTCCTCCTGCAAGTAAATGCTGGTTTTGTAACTTCGAAAGCAAAGGAACTTTAGAATGTAACAAGAAAAGGTTTTCCACTAAGAATATGGAAATATAAGAAACAGTTAATGAAAATTATGAAATATGGTTATTTAGGGCACAAGTATATAACAAGGGGATGATGACAATGAAGATAACAATGACAAGGACAGAGATGACGGCATTGATAGAGATGATGAAGATCACCATTATGCTGGCCACTGGACATAATTTTCTAAGCACAAAGGCAGAACAAAACATGATATACGGCACAATGATCTTTTTTTTCAAAATTAAACTTATTAGAACAATATTATGGAACATTACTGAATAAGAAATGTGGGTAAAGTGATTAGTAGGTCTTCTAATAAAAGCCGAACCATCATAGGTTATTGTAAAATAAAAATATTTTGACGATCATTAGTATGAAAGTTTGTTAGAATGCAAAATAGAGGAAATCAAAGGGTCGATGAATTTTTGGTCCTATATTAATTGTTTTTTACTTTCTTGTTCATGTACTTCATTTATTGAAATAAGGCAAAAATTGGTAACACCGTAAGCATATGATAAGATATCAAATGAGATGCCACTGAGAGAAACATTAGAAATAACTTGTATCCTTTTCATTGCGAATTTGAAGGCTAAACCATCTTTTGTACCATTCTATTCAGATTAATAAGACAATAAAAAATATGATTTAATGCAAATTACCAAACAAATATCACATCTACAATGTGTCTTCTAGATTAATTCATATTATTTCCATCTTATTTTTTAGTGAGTTATTTTTGTTGGCTCTACTTGTTTAGTATTTATACGTGGAAGCATTAAGAACCATTAAATATGCCTAAGTTATTAAGGAATTCTTCAGGCATTTATATTGAATTTGCATTGTATGGAAGTATCAAATCTTTATTCCCAAATTCTTATTCTAGGGTGAAATTCTAGGCTTTTCGATGATCTTTGTAACTTACTTGGCATTAGGAACCACTAACAATGCCTAAGTTATTATGGTATTTATATTGAATTTGCATTGTATGGAAGTATCAAAGCTTCATTCCCAAATTTCTCATTCTAGGGTGAAATTCTAATTTTTCGATGATCTTTGTAACTTACTTGGCTTAAGTGCAAACTGATGGGCAAAATAATTCCTTTAAAAATAGTTAACCCTAGTTAAAAATCTAAAGTGCAAATTGATTGGGCCAGTGATAACTCCTTAAAAAGTGTTCTTATGCCATGTTTAAAATACTTTTCACGGACTAGTTCGAGTATTTCATTATTTGATTTGATCAGTATTAAGGTTTTGTTCCATGTTTTTGCAATTTGAATTTAATTAGTGTGCTATAAGTAATTTGAAGTCTTAACTAATTTTTGTGTTCAAGAGTCATGAAGAAGGCACACAACAAGTTTTAGCCTTCATATAGAAAGTGCAAAAAGAAGTGGTGGACAGCAGTTTTGGCGGCCTAAACAAGGTGAACCTAGGCACAAGAATGAAGATAACAGGAAATCAATTTTGTGCCTCGGCTCAAAGCCATTTTTCCAGATTTGTATATATCTTACTTTCTTCTAGTTGTTCATTGGAATGAAATGCATATATATATAGTTGACATTCCAATCTCTAATATAAACCTTTTAATAGGAATCCAGTATGAAAAATAAACTACTAATTAATCTCCTACTTGCTAAAGAAACTAATTATTAATTGTGAAATAAAATATAAATCCTAATATAAATAGCTTTCAAAATAAGAAATCAACTGTTAGGTGTTCGCATCAGAGTTATATTCATTAAATTGTCACCGATATCAAGTCTCTCCAAGATTTCTTCATAATCTCTCTGCAATCATTTTGCTTGAACAGCTTGAGGCACAACCAAGATTTGCAAAAACCAACCTTTTGTCTCCTTTCATGACTTCAAATATATAATAAGAACAATAAGAGGCAAGGCGGTTTTGCCTCATTGCTTCCTCATTAATGTTTTTATTTGCCTGTTGTCGGCATTATCTACTTTATTTTGGGCTACTATGAATGAAATAATTTATCTTTAATATAAAAATGCATAAAAAAATATCGATATCAAATTCTGAGATCTTGCTCATAACACTACATATGGCAGACTTCCACAACCATCGTTGTCTTCCTTAACGATTTATCTCCTTTTATTTAGAACATTTAGACACCATAAAAGAATATATGTGCATGTAGACTCTGTACTTTATCATGATTAATGAATAAAATTCAATTTTCATGCAATGTAATAAATCTCCAGAGTTCAATTTTCATGCAACACAAGGATATAAACGATATAAACAAGAACCAATTCAAGTTACTGTATTCTAAAAATAGAAAACCCACCACCAATGCGTTGAATTCTGTTTCTTCATCTATGGCATCCACAATAGCTGGGTCATCCAAGAGCTCCTAATGTATAAACAAAAATTGTAAAGAAATTTATATACAATACTATAATCAAATAATTATTGCAAGTAACTTGAAAAAAAATATTCCTGGACTAGGAGAATAGGTTAATCACCCATGCACTTTTGGAGGTGACATAGACCATTAGACGCAAACAAAACAGGTACACTAAATATTCATGCCAATGTACAATTATGAAGTCAATGTAACCTTCGATTTTTTTAATAAATATTTTTATTTTTTCCACAGCTATTGATAAAAAACTAAGTGAAACTCGAAAGAGAAGAAACCAGAACTCTCATGGTAAGAATAACCTTTAGTATCTCCTAATCAATGTTTTACAACTTACCACAGCTACTTACCCATTCTACTGTACACATTTCAAAACAAGCTCAAACAGACGATCAAAATGCTCTTATGGTGAAGGATTCAGAAAAAATGACTATGCTTACATCAGGGGCAATTTCAAGGAAACCGTTTTCATCCTGCAAGTGTAGAACACTAATTGTAAACAAACAGTATTTAGTACAATGCGTTATTACTACAACCTATACAATGGTGCATTGAAAATGATGTTAAGACTAATGCAAATGAAGTCTTACAGTAGCATAAAATTACATTTACATTCAGCTTGTGATAAGTTAAGAAAATGAAGTCTACAGATAATCCAAAATTGTGGTTACAAACCTAACCCAAGTATTTTGCAAAGATATGAAAGCATAAGACAAACCTTCACCGCGACAAACAGAAGAGGGTCAGATGGTGTATATATCATGTAATGTGAACCATCCTGCCACAGAAATACAAGTGCTTAAATAAATTTACATACTTTTCAAAAGCCATCCACTATGCAGCCAACCGGCTGCTGAGTTTTTAAGCAAGCAAAATATTTCATGCATCCAAGGCTCAGTAGAAAATCAGCTTACAAGTCTACGCAACTTGATGGTTAAGAAACAACGCAAGATGAGATTATTAATTCAACCAGTGGCAATATTTAGGAGTGTAATAAAAAATGATAATTATACTAGCTAAGATTATCTGCTAATGAGAGATTACTGAAAAGTGAAGCCTCACACGGCAAAGTCAACTAAAATATAAAGATAACCTGTATTAATAAAGCAAGTTTGCTAGGCTTTTTAGCACTAGTTAAATAATTAAACTATATTATAAGGATAGTAAACATGTAGTTACTCTAGTTTGATTAAAATATTCTCCATTACCATTTCTTGGCAATTTTGCTAAGCATATGATTCAGGTGACGCTCCACAATCTAGAGAAGTAGCACACTAGGATCCATATTTCCAGCACCAATCATTTGGAGATAGAATGATGATGGTGATGATGATGATGATGATGATGATGATGATGATGATGACCATGATTTGTGCATTACCCAGAGTTTTGGTTGCAACAGTTGTCGAATTCATTCGGTTGAGCAACAATGCCCAGGCTTATATCTTCTTTAGTTTGGGAGCTAGGACCCGCATGTTGTAGCTTCATCAGTTGAGGCTCACATGTTATAGTTCAATAGCAGATGTAGTTTCATGTGGTATGTATCAGTAGTTAACAGCCTACAGCTGAGTTCCATGTGAGTCGTGTGTTTAGATTAGTTGTAGATTAAAGTTTTAGATGCATGTCATTCGTGGGGTACCTTGTTAGCTCATTTTAGCATTATAGACGTAGCCTTGAGATACCCCTAGGTCGGCCCATGACATTTGCCCAAGCCCTAGAGCCAAGCCATTAATTTTCAGTAAATCAAGTTTTAGGGCCACGACACTCAAACCTCAAGCTGTAACACCCATAATTAAAAAAAATAGAAAAACATTAAGGCCGTGGTGCTCACATGCAAAGGCTGCAGCGCTCACTTGCAGGCCATTTTGAAACCCTAGACCTAATGAACTTTGCTCCTTTTCAATCCATGACACCTCCATCTCCCCCAAAACCTTCCACACTCTTCTTCACCCTCAGACCACAACCAACCCTTCTCATGATCAAACCAAGGTCTCCATGGTGATTCCAAGTTAATTTCTCCAATGATTTAGTTTCTTCTAACAAGGTGCTCAGTTTCCCATTTCTTTTCTCCTCATTCCTGAGAGGTTCTTCGCTATAAATAAGTCTTTGGGAGATGTTTTCGCAGATCTCTTAGTAGGTTACAAGCGTGGTGCATTGATTAGGACATCATATTCCTTGTAAACCTCTTCATACTTTTATTTTCATATCTAAGAGGTTGCATTAGCTTAATGCAAGTGTGCTGAAGGCTTGGTGAGGTTACTGCTCAGTTGTTGAGAATGTTCGTAAATTTTCAAAGTGTTGGAAGTGTGTGATTGAAACATCTAGACCTCAGTGTTAAGGAAAAATGCTTGCTTGGTTGCTTGCCTCCAAGTTGTGGAGGTAGATTACTCCTTGTTTCTAGGAAAGAGGTTGTGAAGTTGTAAACTCAGTTAAAAGGAGAGCTGGTGGAGGTGCACGTTAAGCACTAGGTGAACGAAGATGCTTCTTGGAACAAGGGGGAGCTTGTGATGAAGTGGGTCCTTGGCTCTTGGGACTTCGGAGAGGAGTAGGCACCTTTGGCTCTTGAGACTTGGAAGAGGAGAAGGCACATTAGCTCTTGGAGCTTGATAGAGTAGGCTTTGCTTCCATGGTTATAAACCTATAGGGTGTTAGAAGTATATGCAAGTTTCTCTTGCTCTAGGTGTGAGCTTGTGAAAAAAGACTTGTTGGCTTGTAATGTGATCAAGTTGTACCATAGTGAAACATGAAGCTCTACCTTTCCTTTGGACAAGGGACAAGAGAGTGGAGTGAGAATTGTGAACCACTATAAAATTTTTATGTCTCTTAAGTATGATTTCTCTATCACTTATCTTGTCTACTTAATTACTTTCTTTACTTCTGCTAATTCCACTTAATACTCTTGTGTTTGACTTGATTGTTAGAGAATATTGAGTAAGTTTTAATTCAATTAAAACTCTTAAATAGCTTGATTTATTCACTAAAGCTTAAGTCTTTGATTGAATTAGACTTGATTGGTTAACTTTTCCAATTAGGACTTTTTTTGCAAGTTTTGATTGATTCATTCACTTATTTAGTTTGACTTAAATTGATTAGAACTTGGTGTGCTTACTGTTCATTCCTAATTGCTTTGATTATTTAAGACTTTTGTTATTACTAATTCAACATCGATCTACTTAGGAGGATGCTAAGGATTTAAAAGGATCTAATTTGTTTAATTTGTGATCTTAATTAGCTCTCTTCCACTAATAGCATACTTAAATTTAGGATCAGTTTAGTGTATCATCTGTGACTTTAATGTAGGAAATGTAGAGTCTTACAAATTAGGCCATTCCCACTTGATGTTCAAGTTTATTATGTCTTAGGATCCATTAGGAGTTGCTAGTGAGCATCGTTTACAATCTTGCTGGATCTTGGTAAGATCTCAATCTCGGCCGGGGTCGTAAGTGCTAAAGAGATGGAAAATTTATTCTTGCCAGATTCTTGGATAGTTCTAGGGAGTTTTCAGTGAATTCTCGAAAACAGAAAACAAATACAATCATGTTTTGGGAAAGGTTTTCCAATTTCAGATAAATTTTGCCGATATGTTGATATTGGATAGCAGGCAAGAAGAAAGTCACCCGCAAAGTGATATTCGATGATATTCCCGATATATAGCCAGGATATCGATGGCATATAGTGAACAAATGGAAAAAACTGCTTTTTATTTTAAAACTTGTTTTTAAACAAGGTGTGCTTGAGTATGGTTTTTTATTTCTGTTCCAAATATGTTGTTACTATTTTATTTTTTTAAATGTTAAATATTTAATGTTCTAAATTGATTGTTATGATGGTTTGATTGACTTGATTATTAATTTGTATTTAATTATTATTATAAAATGTTAAAATATATTTTTATTATTTAGAACTAATTAGTTAGTGATTTAAATTGTTAAATTTAGCGTGATTGACTAGATTATTATTTATTATTGGAATAATAATATGAAACGTTGAACAAATATTTTTTATACTATTAATAATGTAATGATATTTTGTTATATTTATTATAGGTTTTAACTAGTGGTGATACCCTCGATCAGGAATTTGTTCCTCATTAAGAATATGACCATTATCTAAAAAGAATACATGCAAGGGTACTAACATTCCATGACATGCACTGAATATTGTGCTTACTTCGAAGGTTATCATCATTGCCAATATCAGAGTGTATACATAGACCAACCTAAATCTTACATGATTTCTTGATGTTATCAATCTCATGAATAATGTTTACGCTAAGAAATTTGATGACTTGTAACATAGTTGACTAATGTGTGTTTATGTGTGTAATATTATTGAAATGGTTTTATCAATCAGTGATTGCATGATTGAAGTGATTGAATAAATACTTGGGCTTTCCACTACTCCTTCCATCAACTGGAGTTGCTAGTTTGGTTGGTGTGTTGGAAGTGTGGGAGAGGAAGCTATAACATGATTCCTAGCAAGCTTATGCATCACTCTTGTTAGGAATTGTCTCCACATGACTCAACATCACAACAACTCCTTATGAGGAGCCACCAACCTGCAAGGAAGAGCAGCTTATTGATAGACAGTTCTAACTTCTGTCCAAACACCCCTTTAGAGAGGTATGACCCCTTTTGCCCCTCTATTGAGGTTTGAGATTACCTGTGTGGAATTCAATGATGGATGATTCTTTCTTCCTCATCTTCTCACCTTCAATCATGGTCTTGATCTTCGTGCCTTTAGAAACCAAAGCATGAGCACATACTTCAGACACTGGTAGCAGTGTTGGAGGCTGTTAAGCCCATTTCTTAGTCAATCAATATAACTCCTAAGCAAGTTTGCGACCTATATATGTAGTCAATGTAACCCCAAGTAGGTTTACTTTTCATTGATAGAATAAGTTACATAGTGTAACCCCAATGGGTTTATTGAATCAAGTTCTAGTTGATTATTGTTGTTACTTTACAGTAGGTCATTGCCAATTGTTTCTGTTGGCAAGCTATAAAGAGAGTCCTCAACGATGTTTCACCAATATATCTCTTTATGGAAAGCATCGACTATAATGGAAATGGTGAGATGTGGATATTGTAATTAATCACTGATAATGCTCATATTCATACCAAAATCTGATGACGAACAATGTTCTACTTTTAGTAGTTTTCCCACTTATATTAGAAGTGTCTAATTAGATAGTTTTTAGTTAAATTAGAAGTTGTTTCCTATTCTTATTCTTAAGAGACTTCATTAGAAAGTTTCTTATGTTAGTTCAAGTCTTATTTAGTTTTTTCCTATTAGAGGATTAAGCCTTACCTTCCTAGTCTAAGTCCAAGTCTTATTTGATGACCTCTTATGTGAATAATTGTAAGCTTTTCCATCATTGATCAGTTGAGAAGAAATAAAATTTATATTTTGCTTAGTTTAGAGGAATTTAAAATATCTTTCATCTTCGTCATTGAAGTTGAAGTAAACAATTGGAGAAAGATTTGTACCATATTTCTCTATTTATCTCTAAGAGTGCATCAAAAACAAAAAGGAAAAACAGAAATTACCATATGAAAACAAGTGATCTCTATTCCTTCAACTGGTAATCCATCAATTTCATGGCCATCGTCTGCCTTAACAAAAGCCATACAGAATAACTATTATTGGGTTGTCATGTAACCCTTCATGATTTATAGTGTAATAGGAGAGAAATTTAAACACAAGGACTCGCACACAAAAAGAAAAAAAAGAAATTAGGTAAATGCAGAGCAAATAAAAAAAGAACTAAATTCCCTGTTTATCCAGTCAAGTTTTTAGATGTAGGTTTGTGACACCGAGCATCTCATTGTAGCCCTTAATGTCATCCATGTTGCAGGTGAGAAACTTGGCTCATACAAGTATAGCAAGGTTTACTCACACATACAAGAAGTCCTAGTTGGAAAAAAATTCTTTGCTCGAGTAGTTCTCTAATTTATTTTCGCATTTTGGTTTATCATAAAATCTCCAATTTATTTTTTGAGCTAATTTTTTATTTCAATTTTATTACCATTATAGTGATTAAAATTTTATAATCAAGTTTTAAGCTATGAGCTCTTGCTGCAAATTTATATGCACAAAACATTGGTCAATCTTCTATTATCTGTACATAAATTTGAAGTTATTGCCAAGCATTTGAGAACTTACTTATTATTGACCTTTGTGCATTGGGTTGAGATTTTCCAGCAGCCTAGACTTTATAGTTATATACAAGAATATAGTCCCAGAAGTACACTAGCACGTCAGTTATTTCTGACCATGCAGGCATAGCATGACAATAGTTGCAGTACTTTCTTGAACCCCATAGTTCCTTCCACAAGTACGTCTAGGCCTCACAAAACGAAATTATTCACAAGCAGCTTGTGCATATGACTTTGTCCATTGTTCTCATCTTAGATAACTTAGTCATTGTATAGTTCCTCTATTTGTTCCTTATTTGCCTCAACTTCATGTACACATTGTATGTTACTTGTATCGATGAAAACAGGCCTTCAGATGTGGTCTTGTACCTAAAAAGTTTTCATGACATCAATCCTCCAGCTGTTCTCAGCCAGGTCATCCAGCACATCTTCTTCTTCCACCATGATGCAGGAGCATCTTCTTCTTTTACGCTATTGCCTTATTAGGACTTCATAATAAATGGTAGAATCTGTGTTCAGATTTTGTCTTCATTAGCCTCTTAAACACTCTATAAATAGGTAAGGCTTAATCAATGTAATGCATGTTTTAGTGAAGAGAAAAGTTCTTGTGCTTTTGTGTGTTAGTTAGTCACTCTATAAATAGGTGAGGCTTAATTAATGTAATGCATGTTTTCATGAAGAGAAAAGTTTTTGTGCTTTTGTGCTTTGGTTCTCCCATATTTTGAGTTTCTGCTATTATAACCTCATTTCATCAATAAATACACCCCCCCACCCACCTTTCTCCCTCTTTCCTATTTCTCTTCAAGCAGTCCCTCCCATCACATTGGTCCTAGAGCCCAAAAGATCTAATCTTGTGGTTATTTTATCATCCCCCACTTCCACAATTACAATCTTCTAAACAAGAAAACCATTTTCCTCATTTACCGCTGACATCTACTGTTAAAAGAAGACAAAAAAAAATACGGCTTGCTGCTTGGTAGTGTTGCTCATAGCCACCATCACCAATGGTATCCCTAAAACCACCATCATAGTCCACCACATCCACCATCACTTTTCAGCCAGGCATGCCCTCGGTTGCTTTCTGTCCAACTCATGCCACCCATCTGCCATCGCTTGTCCCACCCATAGCCATCACTTTCATCAAAAGACTTCTTCAGATATGGATAGAAAAAAAGAAGTATAGGGAAGAAGAGTGTTTCATATCGGCTTTTTAAGTTGTTTTAAGTCCTTGGTACGGTTTAGGCTTTAAGCTTTGGTCAGTTCTAGAACTGATTCACAAAAAGTAAGTTCAGAGTATATTTCTTGGTGGGCTCAACATACATTTCACATTTTAGTATAGTGCATAAAAATCCCAAATAATTCAATAAATATTCAGAAAATTCAAGGAAAAATGAGGTAAAGCTGTCAATAGATATTTGAAGTGTTTCACAATGGAAATTACAGATTTCGAAGCTTGGCATTTACAATGCTGGTTTTATCCTCATGGTAAACTCAAAGGATGGAAAAAAGTGCATTATTAATCATGAATATGATATAGACTTTATCACTTACTCTGCTGACTGGAAATTAAATTCGACTACCATGCATTTATTGGTTCCATATTGTTTATCTGATTCAATTGAAATTACCAAGAGAAGATATGATTTGCTTGGGCCTTTCAGTGATACGATTTTATTCAATTACCTTGCAAAGTTCCATATTTATTGGCCCTTTCAATGATATGATCTAATTTGACATTATTCCTAATGACTACCTACAATAATTCATTGGGTCGACCATAGTTTGATGGTCATAATGCATTGTAAGTTAAGGAGTCGAATATTTATTCCTTTATTTTTGAGAATTTAAACGTTACACCCTGGTGTTACCTCTCAAGCAAAGTTTCAAGAATCTACATGTTTAGAAAATGCAAATGCATTGCATAGTGAAGTTTATCCCTTCTCTTTGAGGCTACTCAGATAATTTTGTCAAGGAGTTGCTCAAATATATTGACCCCTTTGATTATATCTATCCTTCAAAACATTCTCAGAATCATTGATTTAAGTTTTCTCTAAACAAATGAATTTCATTACACAATAGAAAGAGAAACGACTCATGAATTGTTTTTAATTATCTACAAATATGATCTTTCTCTTTGCCACATGACTGCTTTTGAAGATCGAGTGATGATAGCTTATGAATACTTCAAGACCACATCTATGAAAATTCCTTGAAGCCAAAAACTTGAGGACGATTTTTTTTCCACAAAAATTGTTGGATGTTGGAGCATCCTCACAAATTAAAATATAAATTTATTTATATGGACGTTTTTCTAGGTTAAATAATTATATGGCCTTATTTGAATTTCATTTATAATAAGCGACAAAATTTCAATCTTTAGATTTTGCCTTAATAAGTCACTTAATCACTCTATAAATAGGTGAGGCTTGATCGGTACATGTTTTGGTAGAAAAAAAGGTTCTTATGAATCTCTCCACTTTTTAGGTTTGTTCCATTATTCTCCTATTTCGTCAATGCATTCCCCTTTTCTCTGTTTTTCTCAAGGTATCAAACCCCCCCCCCCCCCCTGTCAACAATATTGTCCACTTTGTGCCTGTCAAAGGCTAGACAACACAAATCAGCACCATTGGAAGTCCCAAATCCTCACTATTCTCCGGACTCATGACTTGGTTGGCTATGACAATGGCGTTCTCCATTGTCCTCAATTTCTAAAGATATGATGGTTGATGACAAGTTTTTTTCTAAATCTTGAATAAACTTTATGAGTCAAGAACTATTAGCACTTTGCACGTGGAACCATAGCCGCCCTCTCAGGGCCCCTCCTTTGCCAAGTGGTCCATCCTTCCTATACTTTTCCTTCTTAATCTGGTCCAATCTAGAGTGTCCTTTTGCCTTCTCTTCTGACCATCCGATCATCCAACTCTATGAACAGCTCCGGATTATCAAGAAAGGTGCTACACCTATATTGCTGAATATGTTAATACCATTCACACTCTAACAAATCAGTTGGCTACCATGACCTCCCAGTCAGATATACATGTTTTACTTCCCCTTAGGGTTTAGAACCATAATACAAGTCCTTTTATCACCATTGTTTCCTTGCAAGCAGATCACCTTCCCCATGAGGATCTTTCTAGCCTCTGAAGGAACCATGACCTCCGTCTTTAGGCCACTCATCCAGATGTGTCGAATGCTACAGTACTTGCTACTAGCAAGCAGCCTTCTTTCTCCTCTAATACCTCTTATGATTGAGGTTATTTCAGTATGAGCCTGGTTTCTCTCCTTGTTATATCCATTCTAAGGTAAGGCACTTGATGATTGATAGTTACAATAGGCCTAATATGACTTATACAGGACAAAATCCCTCCTGTCAATTATTTGCTATGTACAACTGCACCACCCCTTCTAGAGAATGGCTGACACATTCCAGAACCACCCATCATGCTCTTCATGATCTATCCAATTCGGCCATCCACTCGAAAGAACAATGACAGGCGTATGGTAGAAAAGGCTTGCAAATTTCTGTCAATGGTTCTTCATTAACTTCTACTCCTAGTTCGGATTTAGGTCAATAATGTTCTGCTTGTTCCATCCATATCTTGAAATTTAATATTAGTGGTGCAATTTACTATGTAAAATGATTGTTATATTGAGCTACACCTACTTCATTTTGTCATTAACAACTTAAAGACCACGAACACACGGTTCCGAGGGACATCTAATGATGGGCTTTATCCCTTTTGATTGAGAATAAGACCAGTTCAATCAGCTCGTGAATTCCGTCCAATAACATGTGATTTATAGCATAATGATGGGGTATGAGATCACTTATGAGGAACAGAGGAACAGAGAGAATGACCGATGAAATGGGAAAATAATAGGGAAAACTCAAAAGAGGGTAAACCAAAGCACAGGAACTTTTCTATTCAACAAAGCATGCATTAAATTGGTCAAGCCTCGCATATTCATAGAGTGGCTAAAAGCCTAATTAAGGACAAATCTAAATAAAAAAAGTATCACTTTTTATGAAGGAAATCCTGCAAGGACTACAATTATTTAGCCTAGAACAAGCATTCATGAAATTTAAATCCTAATTTATAAAGATATTGCTCCATCAAACTCTCTCTCTAAAAATAACTTGTCCTTGAGTTTGCTGTGCCAAGTAATTCTCATAAATGTCTACTTGGGCATAATTATCTTCATAAGCATCATTTGAAGTTGTGGATTCAAGATCATGTGTAGAATCATTTGCTATAGTAGTCAAACCTTGTGCCCACTTAGGACAACTTACTCTCACATGTCCCACTTGGTTGAAATGAAAGTACATTGACGGGGTAATTTTGGCAATTTGATTGGACAGAATAGGCATAGCCAATCGATGTGGAGAAGGTAAACAAACTTTGTGATTGGAGGAGAACATTGTCTCAACTTTTGTAGCCTTAAGAATAACCTCTTACACGAACCCATCTTGATCAACTTCACGCTAGATGTTGTGGCATAATCCATTTATATACCTTGAAATCAAAAGATATGTATCCCCGTGCAACTCAATTAGGGAAAAAATTTTGTAGAAAGCCTTTACATATTCCTCGATTGATAGAACTTAGATAAATTTAAAGTTTTTCATCAAAACTTTGCCTATGGTTATGGGAAACAAAAAAAGAACACATTGCCACAAGCAATTCTTCCCAAGACCATAGTGAGACCATCACCTAGCTTGAGCATGTCTCCAAATTTAGTAATGGCAAGGTAAACTCTTTCATCTTTTGACACTTTAGCACTTTTATAAGCATGGTCAGTTGTTGTAAACCAATATTAATATTCATCTGCATTAGGATTTCTAGGAAATTGGGGGATATCTAATTTGAATCTAGACTCCCATTTTCTATCACGATCCTGATGAGGAGCAGCAGCAATCGGATTAGGAGGATCATCAAGGGGAGCAAGGTACATGAACTGCAACACACACTCTTGCAGGTGATTTGTCATTCCATACTCTTTTAGTGTAACAGGGTGTTGGAAGAACAAAGAAAAAGAATGGATGAACAAGATAATAGAATTTGTAGAGGATATTAATTATGTGTTGTTTTATGGCTTGGTTCTTTGTAACATATCTAGTCCCCTTGTATTCTCCTTTATATTCTTTGTATTCATTTAGTTCTCAAACATTTACTAGACTCTTGAGTACTCAAAACATGTATTTTAATGTAAAGTGGGAAGTCATTCTTCCTATCTTGTGCTGTCTATTTCCACATAGTATAAAGCTACAAAATCCTGTGGCCCGTGGATTTTTTTTTTGCCACCATCTTTGTGTGTGATGAGTGTTTTCTCCACTCCACTATGTGCCCTTGCCCCTCCCCCCTTTTTTATTCATTACTTTGTAGTTTCTTTTCATTTGATGGTAGCTCCTACTGAAAAGCCTGTTGTTTCAACTGAAACCTTATCTATTGCTGATTTGCTCAATAACTCATCTGTTACCACCACTAAACTTCATGGCAAGATCAATTATCTTCCTTGGTTCTCAACCATCAATACCTTCCTCTTATCCAAAGACAAACTAAAGTATATTGAGGAGGAGAAGCCAGCTATTGCTAGACCTGTGTTGGCCGAGGATGCTCAAGTCCTATCTTGGTTGTAGAATAGTATGGAGTCTCATGTGAGTTGTGATGTTATGCTTCTCCCAACTGCCTAATCTATTTGGTACTCGTTTAAAGATACCTATGGTATAAAGGGCAATATTCAGCAGATTTATTAGCTGTGTGAGGATATTTTCCTCACCAAGTAAGGTTCTAAAGCTCTTCATGAGCATATAGCTTGTTAAATCTCGCTGGAAAGAGCTAAGTCTTTACCAACCATACCCTGTTGATCTTCCCACTTGGAAGAAATAACGTGAAGACCTCATGGTCATCTCCATTCTTGCTACTCTTGGTCCTCATTACCTATCAGCCAAGACTCAATTGCTAGCTGCTGCAAATCTACGCACTTTGAGTGCTACTTTCTCTAGGCTTTCTCGGCTTCCTGTGAATAAGGAGCCTCAAGTGGATGTTCTACAACCTGCTGCATTGTTGTCCTCAACCAAATCTTCCTCATCAACAAGGGGGAGGGGTAGCGGCTCTACTTCATCTAGAAGAGGTGAGTCATTTTGTTTCCAAACCAGATGTTAGATTTTGTGATTTTTGCCAAGGTCATGGTCATCTTCAGGATAAATGATGGAAGAAACATAGTAAACCAGATTTGGGCCACCATCAAAGATCAATCATCTTCAACAGCTTCCAAGGCTGCTGAACTACCTTTGGATGTTACTTCAATTACTCCAAATGTTTCAGTCTCTCTCGCGGATTTTGCAGTTCTTCTCAAGCTGACCCATAACAATGACTCTTGCCTTCCTTCTGCTTTGGTTTCTACTGCAAGTATTCATTCTTCATTACTACCTGAGGAGAATTGTTGGCTAATTGATTTAGGTGTCATTGATCATGTGACTATACACACTAAATTTTTTAGATCCTACACTCACTTTCGGCTTCCCTTGATGGTTAACTTCGCAGATGGAAGTCAAGTTCTAGCCATTGGTAAAGGAACGATTCGTACTAATCAATACTTGCTCCTTGATAATGTTTTATGGGTTCCCTCCTTCCCTATAACTTTTATCAGTCCAAAAATTGTGTTCTAAGAGTTTATGTGAAGTTGTATTCACATTTACTACTAGCATATTAATGGATATTAGGGGAACGAGGGAGATTGGTCATGGCTCATGCAACAATAAACTCTGTTATCTACACATGACCTCATCTTCATCTTTGGTTGCCATCAATCCTACTTCCTTTATGCTTTAGAGTGGCATGAACGCTTAAGGCGTCCTAGTTTAAATACACTCAAATTGATGGTACCTTCTTAGTTAATTTTTCTTCATTATAATGTGAATCATGTCAATTGCCAAAGCACACTCATGCGTCTTTGCCTTTAGAATCTTTTTCTAGGTCTAAACTATTTTATGTTATTCACTCTGATGTATGGGGGTCCACTATCGATTCCAAACTTTGGAAAATTCAAATACTATGTCTTATTCATTGATGATTACAATCACATTCCATGGCTTTATTTATTGTACGATAGATCTCAAGTTTTCTCTAAGTTTCTAGCTTTCTAGGTGTTTTAGGTCTAATAATGCATTATACTTCTTTTTAGTTCAAGATCTTTTTCACCACTCATGGCGTTGTGCACCAAACCTCTTCTACCCATATTCCGTAGCAGAATGGTGTTGTTGAGCATAAATATAGGCATTTGTTAGAAGTCACAAGATGTTTAATACTTAATAAGTTGATTCCTTAACATCATTGGCTATTCTAACTTCATTTTACCTCATTAATAAGATGCCTACTTCTATATTAAATAATTAAATTTTTCATAAATTGATTAATCTAGGACAACCATTATATCACGTCAAACCTCGAACCTTTGGTTTTGTTTGCTTTGTGCATATTCTTACATCCACCTCTAATAAACTTGTAGCTAGAGCCCATAAATGTGTATTAATAGGTTATTCTTAGACACAAAAAGGTTATTGTTGTTTTAGCCCACAACTCAGAAGGTTATTCGTTGCATTGGATATTACTTAATTTGAGAATGTTTCCTTCTATTCATCTTTTTCTCAAACAACTGGTTATACTCCTGAGCTTTCTCTTTCGATCTCTATAATTGATGTTCCCTTGTCCACTACTCCAACCATGTCCACCTCTTCAACCTTTCCACGCTTTCCTTGGACTATTCCCAGCATCCCAAACATGAGTATTCTCTTCCTATACCACCACCTCTCCCTAGTTCTCTCCTGAACCAAGTAATATACCTAGCACATCTAATGTAACTGTGCATACCTTGTCTTCTCTTAGAATACTTGTAGATTACAATGAAGCTTCGAAAGATGAGGGCTGGCGGCCAGCTATAAAAGAGATCACTTGTGACATAACTCATCTCCCTCAAGGCAAGAAAGTGGTCGGCTGCCAATGGATTTATATTATCAATTATTGGTCTGATGATTCATTGGAGAGGCTTAAGGCTAGATTTGTGGCAAAAGGGTATAGTCAAATAATTGGTCTATATTAATATGAGACATTTTCTCTTGTTGCTAAACTCGACTCTATTTGAATTTCTTTATCTTTGGCTGTAAATTTTAATTGGCGCTTCTTCCAACTTAATGTTAAAAATGCATTTTTTTATGGAGACCTTGAAGACGAGGTTTACATGCAATAACCACCTGAGTTTGTTGTTAAGGGGGAGAGTTCAAAGGTATGAAACTCAGAAAATCTATGGTCTCAAGCAATCACCTAGGGCATGGTTTACCAAATTTAGTGCTATCTTGTTGGAATTCGGCTTCTCTAGGTGTTCTTTAGACTATTCTGTGTTTGTTAAAACCACTTGTTATGGATGCATCATTTTAATTGTGTAGGTGGATGATATAATTATTTATAGTAGTGATGATAATGGAATACAAGAGACAAAGGCATGGCTACAATCCAAGGTTAACATCAAAGACGTAGGACTTTTACAATATTCCCTTCGTGTTGAAGTATCAAGAACTCCTCAAGGTATTTATCTAAGGCAAAGAAAATATATAACTGATATGCTACATGAGACAGGATTACATCGTGCAAAGCCTATTGATGCTCCACTTGAAAGCTCGAACCTAATCAGGGATAATTGTCGGAGGATCGAGGAAGGTATAGGCGACTTGTAAGTCAACTAATACACCTCATTGTAGCTCGTCCTGACTTTTCCTTTGTTGTAAGTCTTGTTAGTCAATTTATGCAAATCCCTAAGGTCCCTCATTGGAATATTGTACTTAGAATTCTAAGGTATCTCAAGAAATATCTTGGACAAGGGCTCATGAATAGAAAACATAAAGTAGGAAAACCTTTGCGGATGCAGATTGGGCAAGATCTACCTTTGATAGAAAATCTATTTAAGGTTATTGTGTCATCGTAGGAGGAAATATAGTCGTTTGGAAGAGTAAGAAATAATCTATTGTTGCTAGGTCTAGTGCTGAAGCTGAAAATAGAGCAGTACCAAAAGCAGCTACAACTTAGTGTGGATGAAGTTGCTACTTGAAGAAATTGGGTTTCCTCTATTTTTGAACCAATGAGGTTGTGGCATGCAATCAAGTTGCTATACATATTACAAATAGCCTTGTGTTTCATGAAAGGACAAAACATATTGAAATTGATTGTTATTATGTAAAAAAAAAAGTTCAAAAGAATATTATTTCCTTACAGCATGTGACTACTAATGAGCAGGTGACAGATATCTTTACTAAACCCTTATCTACAGCTTGACATCAGATATTACAATCCAAGCCATGTTTGTAAGTTATCCCTTCATAGCTTGAGGGGAAGGGTTGAGGATATTAATTATATGTGTTACTCTATGAATTGATTCTTTGTAACATATCTAGTCCCTTTGTATTCTTCTTTATATTCTTTGTATTCATTTAGTTTTCATATATGTACTAAACTCTTGAGTACTCAAAACATGTATCATAAATAGGATAGAAATGCAAAGTGGGAGGTAAGCAACTCTTTCTATCTTGTGTTATCTATTTCCACAAAATTAATGCAATGGTGGAAATGATACATTCATGGACTGAAAGTTGTAAAAATGAAATGCCCCTTATAGATAATATTCAAGCACATAATATTAAAGGGGTGGTGGGCGAACAACCTCAAGCAGATGAAGATGACAATTATCCTAACATAGGGTCAAGAGGAGGATTCTCATATGACCTAGAGAGAAATTGAAAAGATGGTTCCACAATACCAAAATAAAGCACAATCTAAGAAGTGAAAATTTTAGTTAACATATCCGTCATACGTGAATGCATCACTTTTTTACTTCAAAATTTAAACAACCGGTGAAACAATCCCATGCCAGTAGTAGTTCCTCTTAACAACATATACATCACATTTCAAGGCATTAATGGGAACAACTAGCATTCACCTGTTTTTAGGGAATCAACGGAGCATCATTTTCATTTTCATATTTCTACATTCTATTTTTGTTAAACATTCCATTCCATTAAGGTCGTTGCGCCCGTGGTTGAAGATGACTCATTATTCACATTATCTCTTCTCACGCCCCTAGCTATTTACCGTTTATCTATGTCATCCCTATTCAATCTTTACATTTTTGGAATGTGGGCACGTTCTTCAAACATGAATATAATCTCCACAAAGACCTAGATCTCCCCTATATTATTACAGAATTAACACTAAGGGAAGAGAATTTCAAAAATATCTATCACCAATCTCTTTTATTATTTGGTTGTCCATGATGCCTGAAAACCCTTTTTAGGATTTTCAAACTTTTTTCTTCTTATCTTTTTTTAAAAAAGCATTGTCCATCCTGAATTTCCAAAATATTTTATTCAATCCTCGTATCACTAATAGGACTCCTAGAAATTTTCGCCAAATTTGTTCTAAGGGGGTATGTGGTACTAGATTTATTCTAAGAAGGTATGTGGCAACAGATTTACTCTAAATGGGTATGTGGCATGTGGTTCATTCTCTAGGGGTACATGACACATGGTTTATTATAAAGGGAAGCATTTGTTAATAGTTAGAACCCCACTTAAAAGGTATGACGCTTCTTTAAAGGATATGGACCTATTTTAAAGGGTATTGTACCTCTTCTAAAGGGTATCTTAATACCCATTCTAAAGGTTATATACCCCTCCTTAAAAGTTGTACCCCTTTCCATCACACCCGTCATCCAAGCATTGCATCTCATCTCCCCTTTATAAATATAATAATAATATCTCTTGAAATATTTATTTTTTATCAGTAGAGGATTTTTTAAAAATTTACCATTTCAAAATACAGGAAAATGTGGTAATTATTTCTTTTCTTTATTTTATTTTTAATATTTGTAGGTACTTTTATATTTTAATTATTCGATTTGACCACAGCTATTATCTTTGTTTTTTCCCATAATTTACTTCTTTATTATTAACTTCATTGATTTTTATTTTTTGGAAATTTTTACTTTGTAATTTTACTCTCCTTTATCATTATTTTATCTGTTATTATTTAAATTTTTTCCTTTCTATAACTTTCATTTTCATATTTTATTTTAGCATTTTTTATCCAAAACATATACATTTTTTTGTCTGAAGCATATTTAATTCTTTTTATTAAGAGTAATATATATTTTCACATGGACTGCATTGAATTATGATATTTTTTCTTATTTATTTTGTTTCCACAAGTTCAGTTATGATAAAAAATACTTTATTTTTTATAATAATACTTATAGATAAGGTATTTCCAAATATTTTAGATTTATAGTCCCATTAACTATAATAAGTTTAAATTTTTTACTTAAAAAAATATAATTTATATATTTGGCAAGCATACTATTACTCTATTTGCACAATTTTAACCCATGCTTACGCGGAGTTTATGACTAACTTATATAATTATATCAATGCCAATTCTGCCCTATGATTTTCCTCCCTAGATCATGCCTGTTCTTTGATACCAATACATTATTTGGCAGAGCATTTATGATATGCCCCATTGAAGTTGTAACTAGACTCCACATACCATTAGTCAGAAATATAAAGAATTCTATTAGGTCTTACCATCCCATTTGGTTAAATGTAACATGAAAGAAATAAACTATGGATTGACTTTAAGATCATAAAATATATCAACTACATTCCCTAAAGAAAATGGAAGTAATATTAGCAAATTGCTTGATGATACACTTCATTACAATTCAAATCAGGACAAGCAAGAAATTTTGTGTTAAATTGAACAATATGTTTAGTAAATCAACATAGATGTAGAACACAAAGTAGAAGAGAATAACCTGTCCGAAATTCAAGTATATCATCCTCAGAATAGCAAAATCCACCTCTTGCAGTATAACAAAATCTACAATTATACATAAAAAGAGTGAGCAGCTTGTAAATCTATTTATCCAGGAACTAAAAAAATTAAAATGAAATTTGAACCATATAATTTCAGTAATTCAAAATACAACAAGTTACTAAAATTTATAAGAGGATTCAAAAATCTACTTTTTCAAATGCTAAGAAAGCTAATTTAAAGATTGATGTTGAAATTCTATTGATTAGAATTTAACTATACGTGATATAGTAGGTAGGAATAGGTAAATTGGACAAAATATAGAGGAGAAATAGGGTGGGTGCAATCCACAAGATTGTCACTCACTAATTTCATCATTTATAGACAATTACTATTACAGGATAGCTAAAAGCTCTCACAAATAAAACCCCCCATTCTTAGTAATTGCCAAACCTCAATAAATAGATCATACATTTAAATTCACAACCACGTCCATAAGTCTAGGACAATAAATCAGATCTTCCAACTGTTGACAATTTAGAGGCATCCTTTTGATATTAGAAAATGGAAGTCAAAATTATTTTGCATAATAGACTGTAAGAACTTTCTAGCCATTCGACAATATTGGACCTTTCAATACAATCATGTGTACCAAAAAACCCATCTTTCTTTCAGAACATATTCCTCCCTTCAATTGATTTTGTTCATTTTCATTCATCAATAAGACAATGTTGTGTCCTTCATACAAGTGTATAACAAGGACGTAGATGAGAAAATCTGCCCAAATAATTAGGAGAAGACACAAATAATTTATAAAAGCTTGGAAAATGACAACTTGAACTAAAATAATCACATAAAGCCCATTATGCAATATTCAAGTAAAGAAAAGGTTAAAATATGAAAAATAATGTTGAAAATGAAGAAAAGATGTAAATAAGGCTCTTTGCCAAATCAATTTGCATTTATCTCCTTCAACGGGGTCAATCCTTTAAAGAATACATTAATATATAAGTTGCCACTATTAGCCTACATGTAAAAGGAACTATAATACTTAGAAAGAAAAACTACTTTAAAGAAAGAAGT
>JAVDBV010002149.1:0-19174 GCA_032619315.1 Piper longum
GCCTCCCCCAGACGCCCGGCCTTCCCCGCCGGGATCGACCTCGCCCCGGACTACCCCGTCTCCACCTTCGCCGCCTCCCCCGGACGGTCGGCCTTCCCCGCCGGGATCAACCTCGCCTCCGACTACTCCGACTCCACCTTCGCCGCCTCCCCCAGGCGCCAGGCCTTCCCCGCCGGGATCGGCCTCGCCTCCGACTATTTCATCTCCACCTTCGCCGCCGTCGCCGGGTTCGATTTCGCCGTCGAACTCTAATTCGACGGGGATTGTGATAGGGGCTGTGATTGCCGGCTTGTTTGCTCTTGTGGTGGTGGGTGTTATCTTCTTCTGCTGTTGTAGGAAGAAGAAGAAGAAGTCTGATCTGCCGGACTATGTATACCCGCCCCCACCACACAAAGGTCTCTTAAAAAACCTCCAAATCTCTGAATTTTATCTTTTTTCGATCTTGTTCTTAGTAAAGATCCCGGTTGTTTGTCGTTTTGGCGGTTTGGTCGTTCGCAGGCGATCCATACGGCGGTGGGCAGAATCGTTGGCCATACAGCAAGCCGCCGCCGGCGGACAATGTCGGCAAGTTCCCACCTCAACTCCCGCCGCCTTCGGCGTACGGATCACGGCCGCCGCACTCCCCGGCCGGAGGCCCTTCCCCGCAGTCGTCACTCCCGCCGCCGCCGTCCATCACCAGCAGTGGAGGGTCGAGCTCCAACTACTCTGGCTCCGAAGCGCCTCTTCCTCCGCTCTCACCTGGGTTGGCCCTTGGATTCTCGAAGAACACGTTTAGCTTGGAGGAACTGGCCATGGCGACCGACGCCTTCTCGGATGCCAATCTCCTGGGTGAAGGTGCATTTGGGTACGTCCACAAGGGGATACTTCCCAATGGGAAGGAAGTAGCGATCAAGCAGCTCAAGGCTGGCAGTTGGCAGGGAGATAGAGAGTTCCAAGCAGAGGTGGAAATTATCAGCCGAGTGCATCACCGGCACTTGGTTTCCTTGGTTGGATACTGCATTGTCGATGGTCAGAAAATGCTTGTTTATGAGTTTCTTCCCAATAAGACTCTCGAGCATCATTTGCACGGTGAGCTCCATACATGGAGCTGATTGCATCTACTTTGATGATAATTATCTGTCGCTCGATTTCTCATTTTGTTTTCGGAATTTTCTACGAATAATTTTGAATGTTTGGCAGGCAAAGGAAGGCCAACGCTGGAATGGTCTGTTCGCCAAAAGATAGCTCTGGGTGCTGCAAAAGGACTTGCTTATCTGCATGAGGATTGTGGGTATTCCATATCTTCTAACTCTGGATTGCCTCCTGCATTGTATCTTTAGTTCTTACGATCAGGTTTTTGTTTTGTAGGCCATCCTAAGATCATTCATCGAGATATCAAAGCAGCCAATATACTTCTCGATTACAATTTTCAACCGAAGGCATGACATTTTTTTTTATAACATTACTTGAAAAAGTCTTACTAATATATAACAGATGGCTATTTCGTGAGCTGCGTATCATCAGGTTGGAGCGTAGACTTGATCTTTAAAGTTTTGTACGTGATAGTAAATTCACATTCCGCAGGTTGCAGATTTTGGACTTGCAAAGGATGCACCTGATGCTAGCACTCACTTGTCCACTCGCGTGATGGGCACCTTTGGGTATGTATAAGCAATAAGTATTTGAAATAACTGTAGGAACGAGGATCAGTTGATAAAAGTTCATGCATTTGAAAAAGATAATTGCATTTGAAATTTCTGTACAAAATTGTCACACCTAGCTAAGATAGTTCTTCCATCTTTTCTCGGATCATCTCAGTTATGCAGAAAACATGGCAAGTCTAGCTAAAATTCAAGAACTTGCAATCATTTAGCGCGAACGAATTCAATATTCACCAAATACTCTTATCTATATAAAAGTATCTAGCGAAAACCGGCTGTATAGAATTTTATTTGACGACTTTCTGTTAACTTGCTCATGTACCATGACGTTATTACATTAGTTTTGGACATTGTTTGGGCTTATTTTATCCGCACTGTCGGTTCTATGTGCCTACATTTGATTTCTTAGCCCCACTTTTTCACTCATCATAATTTGGGTTGGTGTTTCTATCAGATATTTGGCACCAGAGTACGCGTCTAGTGGCAAAGTGTCTTATAAGTCGGACGTTTACTCATTTGGTGTGATGCTTTTGGAACTCATAACTGGAAGACGGCCTGTCAATTCCAGGCCCACTCATGAAGATGATACCTTGGTTAACTGGGTTGGTGATTTTTTTTTCCTTTTTTTTCCCCCAGTTCTTGTCAATTGAGTTTTTTTGGCTCTAATACTTGTTAAGGCATGCTAACAATTGGTTGATTTATCATCTTGTAACAATAGGCAATGCCATTACTCGCGCGTGCAATGGAGGAAGGGAAATACGATCACCTTGTTGATCCAAAACTGCAAAATAACTATGATCGTTATGAAATGGCTCAAATGGTTGCTTGTGCTGCAGGAAGTGTCCGCCATTTGGCCAGGCGTCGCCCACGCATGAGTCAGGTATGTTCTGCGAATTACAATGGAGAACTACGTTGGCCTTGTTTTATGACATAACTATGTGATAGTATTCTTGTAAAATAGCTCAAACAATTTGCCTGGACTATTTCACAACTCTGCTCAGTAATATTTTCTTCTTTTTTGTGCCAAATAGTTGGCGGCAAATTGTGGATTGTGGGGGTGTGATGACAGACAGCTCCACACTATTCCACAAAATTAGCCCCATTATAAATCAGCCACAATTATTAGATGCAGAAAAATTAGAAGAAGATTCTTACTTCATGGCTGATCATCCTAAGGCATAACATAGTTAACCTAGTTGCCTTAGGATGATCAGCCTTGAAGTGAGAATCTTCTTCTAATTGTGGCTGATTTATAATGGGGCTAATTTTATGGAATAATGTGGAGTTGCCTGTCATCAGGGGTGCCTATGAGATGTATTAGTCGTTTATAAAATTTTTGCCTTGTTTGTCTTTCCTTTTTTTTGTTTCTTGTTTTTCTGCTATGCCGTTGTTTTATCTTTTAGCTTTCTTTTCCATTTCTGTCTCTGCTAATATATGTTTAGAATCTGCCCACTTCAACTAACATTGCGATACAACTTTTTGAACAGATAGTTCGGACCTTAGAAGGAAGTGTATCTCTTGACTCTCTTAATGATGGTGGTATCACTCCCGGCCACAACAGGATCGATGGGAGCTCAGATTATGATTCAAGCAGCCAGCAATACAACACCTTTCAACGCAATGAAGACATTAAGAGGCATTATCAACTGGCTTTTGAAAGTCAAGATCATGGAAGTAGTGAATTTGGGGGAGCTACAAGCGAGTATGGCCTTAATCCATCCACCTCAAGCAGTGAAGGTCAGCAAACTCGGGTGGTGGAGGTGGGAAGCGCAAAGCAAGGCTAGGGATACATCAGTGAAAGCGAATACTCACTGCCAATTACTTGGGTTTTTACGACTGATTTTATGATTCGCTGCGACATCAAATGACATGAAAAGTGTATATGATTTGAAATTGTTTTCGGTTATGTAATCAGAAATTAAATTCCGTTTTTTTGTCGATATGCAATCATAAGTATATGATATAATCTCTGGACAGCTAAATTGCTTACTCTTCATTTTCTTCTATCATTCACCTATTCCTAACACCGTGGTCCAAGCCTGCCACCGCTGTCTCTGCCCCTCTGGTCTGTTGCTCCCAAACTGTTGCTCCTGAGTTGTCGGACGCTCGCCCTGTCACTGACGGCAATAGGCCCCTTTCCAGCCTGAAATAACAGATCAATTGGCGCCATGTTTTCCTCCGGTAGATGTTGCTTGGCTTGAGATTTCCATGAACATATTTCTTGTCATACAAATAGGCCAGCCTCCCCCTTGGCCGCCCTCACCCTGATCTGCCATGCCAAATTCAATGGTGAAGTTCCTTTCTTTTCTGATCGCCAACATCAAGCAGCAAATAGTCATACTCAGCAATCAGATTATCCATTGATCGGTTCCCTTACTATCACACAAGACAAGCCATGATGAATGACCGCATAAGGTGTTTGATTACATACTCCTACTGTTGGCCTTAATTATTCTTAACACCCAATTATAAAAATCTAAATCAAGCTTGATTGATTAAATGGTGTGAGACCCTACGCCAGGTCAATTTTTTATTTAATTATTTATTTAAATAAAAAAATCAAACAAGGAAGGCTTAACCAACTAGAATAATTAAGTAAAGTTTATTTCATATTATAAATTAATTTAATTTAATTAGGGAATAAAACACTTTAATTATTGATTTTAGTGTTTACGATAAAATATAATTGAGGATTAGTATATCAGTCTAAGAGCGGGATCGACCTCCCTCTCAGAAAATTTGGATGCTGCCAACTTGGGAGGACGCTGCCAACTTAGTAGTGGACCACAGTACATTCATTAGGAAACTTTTGTATATATTTGCTGCTACATAACTCTAATTATTAGTAGACATGCTTATTATTTAGGATAATTATATTAATGACAATTAATGATAATTAGTTATTCTCTTAGTTCTTATTATTATTGTCTTATTAGGGTTTGGGGCTTTAGACCTAATATGACCGTAGACTAATTGTTCAATTCGGAAGGCCGTCTCAAGAAATTTATCATCTCCAAAAACAATGATATATTTTTGCAAACATTAATGCAGGCGTTGTCTGATACCCTTTTAGAATAGTTTATAACAAGCAAACGAACACGAAGTGACTTGTTTGATTCTCCTTTTATATTAATTAAATTAAATTAAACTAATATTAAACTGTGTCACTCTCTCTATGATACCAAAGTGGGGCCCAGATTCCCCCACCTCCCTTTTATAAAAAAAAAACTATAAAAAGTCTCACCTCCTCGCATGGCCTTCGGGGCCCATTGCACCATCTTATTGCATGGGACCGAACATCCAATTTATTAATTTACTTATTATTTCGAATTAGATGAAATAAAAATGGAGAAAATTTTATTCACCGTATAAGAAAAGATAAGTCTTGGTTTAAGCGGCAGCTAATATTGGGATATAGCAAGATATAAATCTAAGTATTCATCTACATTACATGGCTCTAGTTTTGTTATCATTTGGGACAAAATTACACTCATCATCTAATCATCTTTCAACCCAAAGGCTCACATTAAATTTAGCCGATATATGAGTGTCAGCAATAACTAATACTAATTATTCTCATAAAAAGTGATTAATTACTCTCATAAAAATGATAACTAGCTTCATCAATTTAACCAATTCGACTTTAAATATATACTGTATGAGTAGAAGGTTGTCTCGTAAGTGATTTACGAATTCAACCAAATATTATTTAGATATTTTATATGTAACTATAAAACTCATTTATATCTCAAATTTATATGTCAACATTAATTTTGAAACTTCAAATTGTCTATGTATCACTTTGATGAATTTACTTTATTTAACTTTTTATTTGCTTATTTTCTAATTTGTTAGGCTAGATTACTATAGTTTGAATGGTCAAGATATTTTATATTTTGTCAAGGAGAAAGTATTTTCTATTACTGAAATTTTTATTATATATATATATTTTTAATTTTAATCAATTTAATAATGTTGGGTTTATTAATACATAAAATGGCAAAAATCAAATCATAATTAACCATCCATTATGTTACCTAGCCAAACCCGCCACCTTTATAAAAACTTAGTTATGACAACTTTATAAGCTTGATTAATAATTTAATTATAGTAATCGTTCTTAAGACAATAATAGTTATAGTGAATGATGAATAATTTAATTATGGTAATCGTTCTTAAAACAATAATACTTATAGTGAATATTTCTAACATAATTAGCATTCGAGTCATTTATAACCCTACTAATGAACAAATAGCTCTGCCTAGCCTCGTCGACTATCTTGCTTCCCCCCAGCGTGCATGGTACAAGTCTGTAGTCTCACCGAGATCTGGTGTAGCCGTCAATATTGTTCACAATGGCCTTGCCAGGGCCGAGGAGTCCCCTTCAGTTACCTCATGGACGGGCTTTCTGGCAGGCTCCTGATTTAGAGTGGGGTTGAGCCGGTACATGGCCTGATTGGTTTGATATTTGATGTTGACGTGCGAGCTTCATATTTGATTCATCACTCTATCCCCGGTGTCACGACCTTCATCTCTAAGTTACCGCTCCAAAGGTTGGAATCTAAAATTCTGATCCAAATGTCGGAATCCAAAATTCTGCTCCAAACCTGGAAACCAGAAAGTGGCCAGCAACTTTGGCTACCACTTTTGGGGAGCAACAAAAGTTTCATTTCCTATATAGGGAGGGACACCCACTTTAACCCTTTTATATACTAGCAGTGTTTGCTAGTGATCACTGCCAAACGTGAGTGTCGATTTCATTTGATAGTGATCATTATTGGAGTATTGCTTGCTACTTGTGACCTTTTGCTTTCTTGCCGCTTGCACGCGGCCCTTTGCTTGCCGCCCGCACGCGGCCCTTTCAGTGACTGCCTGCGTGTAGTATTTTGTTTTTCTTGCCACCTGCGTGTGGCACTCCTTATTTTCAATACAAACCATTGTAAAGTTTTCTCATAGCAAATTTCCAAAACATTTTCTTTCCTAGTGTTGCTGGGGGTTAAATCATGCGTCCCTTTGACAGGGATTGCTAGGCTGACTTGTGGGTTTAGCGTCACAAGTGCCGCAAACACCGGTTGAAACTGCTTGGTGCGTGATACCGGCCGACCATATTTCTCTGTCCATATAACATAGAAGATGTTACTAATATGAGTCTGAGAATGGACCAGGTTTTGGTAACATAGTGTCACGTTGAGCACCCACAACTGCAAAAGTTGAAATAGGCTTTGAATCGGTAAGATGGACGATTCAACGAAAATTAGATAAGAAGAACTGGTTTATACCGGATCGGTCAAAATCGATTCAACCTAATAAAGATTTTTATATATTTTTTACCTATATATATATATATAATATTAAATATCACAAATCTATTTATATAGGAGTGTAAATAAGCAAAATCTGATTCGCAAATATTTTAAGTTGGCTCAATTTAACTTAAACTCGTGCTCGTTAAGTTTATGTTCGAAAAAATAATCGGCTCGAAATGGATAGCTCGTTGAACAATGAAGTAAGCTTAAGTTAAGGTGTATTTGGCTCATCTTGGCTCAAAACTCGAGCTTGATGTATTTACATTCAAAAAAATATTCGTTTCAACTTGACTCATCAATACTATTAATTTCACGTTGAATTTATACAGAGTTAAAAAGAAAATTTTGATACTATTGAGCTAAGGAGCGTTTGGGTTGACTCAGCTTAAAAATAAAGCGAGTCAAACACAAAGTAAGCCCAAATATCATAAATTTTGATTCGTCAAACTTTCAAACAAACTCAAACAGGCTTATCAAAAATTATATCGAATTTAAAAACAACCCAATTTGATTAGGCTCGGCTCGTTTACACCCCTAATTTATATTATAATAATAATAATTCCACAAAACCTAATTCTCAACACAATTAAATTTTAATAAAAACTTGTTTAGAGAAGAAACTAGTGCGCGGGTTGTATCTTTATAAATAGATTAATATTATAATTATTAAATATATAAATAACCAAATTAATAATTTTTAATATAAATTTATTATTTAAATTTAAAAATTATAAACCTAAAACATTATGAAAGCATCTAAACTATAAAAATTAATAGATATAAATTAATTGATTCTTGTAAAAAAAACAAGTAAGAAGAAATATCAAAACTTAGAACAATTCATGTTAAAAAACTCAGTAAGCTTAATGGAAAAATCGTTAATCAAAAAGTTTCCAACACAAAAAATTAAATATGATACTATTTCATTAATATCTAATGGATAATTATTCGTTGTATTTCTTCCAACCATTTGTATTTTTTTTCTCTTTTTTTAATCCTCAAATTCATATAGCACAAACAATAATTTTTCGATATAAAACTCTTCATATATACTATGACCCATTGAAACTTCATCGTCCCAATAGGTGTCTATCATCCTTTTCCATCTATAACTTTTAAAAAATAAATTTAAACATTATTTTTTTGTAAAAAGGGTGATATATAACAATTTAAAGTCATGTGTTGTAATACATATAGCAGGTTTAGCAAGAAAAAATCATCAATAAATAAATATAAATAATGTCACAATGTACCCAATACAAAAAAATAAGCATATTTTTGGAATAAAAATAAAAAATAAATTTGGAGTGAAAATATTAAAAATGGGAAAATCTTAAAAAAATAGTGTACATAATAAAAGATAAAACAATGATAAAGGAGAAAAAAACATTAAATAAAGAAGTAAATTAAAGAATAACAAGGCAAATAAAAGAGGAAAATTGAATTATTAAATTATAATAACCCAAAAAATATTAAAAATAAATAAATGAAACATAATAATATAATTACCTCATAGTTATTTATGTTTTTTGACATGATTATCTTTTCAAAAAAAAATCTTTTACTAATCAAAAGAAAAAGTATTTTGAGGGATACTGATGACATAAAGATATACGCCCATGTAAAAAATGAAAATATTAAAAAGGGGGTAATTTAAAAAAATGAGGTGTAAATAATAAAAGATAAAACAATGATAAAAGAGAATAGAATATTGAATAAAAAATCTCAAAAAATAAAAATTCAATCATATTAATAATAAAGATGTGAATTCTAGAATACAAAAGATAAATACTTTGTATAAGAAAGAAAACCAAAGAATCAAATTATAATAAAATAAAAAATAAAAAGTAAAATAAATATAATAATATAATAACCTCATAGTTATTTATGCCTTTTAAGACGATTAATTTTAAAAAAAAAATTATGTGGATCAACATATGATATATTTTGAGTGATATTATTGACATTTAATTTATGAGAAGGAAATGAGATACATCTCTTAAACAAAGGGTACTATGGAAAAAATGTACATCACCTTAGAAAGGATGTATATACTATAAAAATTGTGTATAGCCTTTAGATAGAGTGCAATATCATTCAAAAAAAGTGTATAAAAAAATCAAATTACAATAAATCCAAATTAAAAAGAAATAAATAAAATAAAATAATGAAATTAAGATGACAATTTTTTGGAGAGAAACTTTTACAGGTCAACAGAAAAATATTTTTTTAAGACATATTTTTTACAAATTTATAAGTACAAGATGGAATAAACTATTTGTAAAAAATGAAAATAAAATTTTGGAGATAAAATATTCAAAAGATAAAAATATGAAAAATTGAGGTATAAATAACAAATGATAAAACAATGATAGAGAAAAAATATTGAATAAAAAAATATCAAAAAATATAAAATCAATGATATTAACAATAAAGAATTGAATTATATAATACAAAAGATAAATACTTTGCATAAGAAAAAAAATTGAATAGTCAAATTATAATAAAACTAAAAATACAAAAAAAATTAAATACTATAATTAGCTCATATTGTTTATGCCTTTTGAAAGTAGTATTTTTTGGGAAAAAAATTTATCAATCAAAAGAAGAAATATTTTGGAAGATATTATTGATATATTTATATGAATTAGATGAGATACAATTCTTAAATAAAGAGTATGATGGAAAAAATATGCATCCCTTGAGAGGGATGCATATTATTTAGAAATGAAGTATAATACCCTTTAAAACCTGTGCAATAATTTATAGAAAATTATACGCCTTTTCTAAAGGATGTACTCTTTGGAATACACTCCTTTAAAATTAATCACGTGAAGGCACCCCTTTAAATTAATCACGTATTTCGTACTCATTTAAATTTAATGAAAAGTTGAAAAGGCCTCTTGACAAATCTAGTGAAAAATTTTCTTTTCGCTAGGGGGATGCCTAGATTGGAAATATTATGGTGCTATAAAGCCGTATGCTTTCATGATTGTTACGAAGAGGAGAGATTTATCACCATTAGGACCTTCTCTTGCGATAGCAAAGTCAAAATTTTGCATTAAATTTTTGTAACCGCCAAATTTGAAGTGAGTTTGGTCATGAATTGTGTGAGGTGCTAATTGTGTGTGATGTGCCTATGGGTGTAAGCGAATCAAGCCTGCTTGTGAGTTTTTTGCGTTCGATTCGGCTCGATTTGGTTTGCCTTCATTAATTTTGTGTTCGAAAAAATATTTCGCTCAAAATGGATAAGTTTGTTGAACAATGAATAGAGCTTGAACAAAGAAGTATTCGGCTCAAAACTCGAATATGATATGTTTAAAGTCAAAAAAATATTCTGTTCGGTTTGTCTCGTAAATATTATTGAGGTCACATTAAACTTATACAGTGTTTAAAATTTTTTTTGATCTTATATAAGTCAAGTACATAAATATTCATTACGCTCGAGTTTGACTCGAACCAAGCTCAAATATTATAAATTTTAGATAAGTTCGGCTCAAGTCATTTATATTAAAGCTCAACTCAGTTTATTTTATATCAAGTAAAACTCGTGTACACCCTAACTCAATTCGGCTCATTTACACCACTAGATGTGATGCGTAGAGTCGAGCATCTTAATCTTATCAGGCTCATTGGTTTCAGCGCCAAGGGTGCCACCCACCTAATTATTTATGAGTACAAGGGGAATGGCTGCTCAATAGATCATTTATTTGAAAGTAAATTACTTTTTTTTTGCTCTGGTAATCAACTTCCCAATTTCTTGTATGTTACATATTGCCCACATGTAAAGGGCACTCTTTGGGCAGTTCTGATAATTAGTGCATCCATGCGTGGTTCTACTATATACGTACGTATCTTTATCTTGCTTCTCGGCACGCACTTAAAATTTTCGAGTGTTCATTCCCAATCTAATCTCGTTGCCTACTTTCAATGATACGTACATTTCTTTCTCAGGAAAATGCAATCTGTCACGTTCTTCTCTCTCTCTGAGAATAGACGAGCACTTTCCCGGGCCGAAAGATTCAAGATTGTAGTCGGCGTTGCAAGTGGATTAGCCCACTTATATATTTTGTTAGCTCTCCAGTATGATATGGCGGGATGCTAAATCTCCAAACATCCGCCTTGATGAGGTATTTGAGAAGTCTTGACTTGCTTTCTTGAGGATGTTTCATAGAAAACGAGCTTAGATGCAATTAACTTCTTCCATGTTACAAATTTATAGAATTTTAATGCAAAATTGTTCCACTTTGTTACAAGAGAAGTTCCTGCCGGTAATAAATCTCACGTCTTTACAAAAATCATGGGAATATATGGCTATATAGAACCTGAATATTTCCTCTAATGACTCGTGTAAAAGTAAATAAAACTTAATATTAATATTTTGCATCCTGAGTATAAGTTTCACCTTATTATAAAATATTTTAGATTTAATATACAAAATATTAAATTTATAATCAAGCAATGCGTGCTATATAGATCATACATTGAGGTTTAGTATTTATTAAATAATTCTCAAGTAAAATAATAATCACACAATGAGTTCAAAACATTATAATAGTTACCAATTATACAATGCATCTTTCTATTGTCCTTGAACCATTATTGTCAAATGATATCTCCTAATTATGGAAACCCACTTGTAGAGATAATTTCATGTTAATGATAAACTTATTAAATCCGTATAAATATAATAAAATATTAATAAAAGTTAAATATGAGCTCATGTTTAACTTATGTTCTAGTAAAATGACTACCCTATTAGACAACTAATATTCATTAACACGAACGATGTCTTGTCGACAATAGACTTATGCCCTAAGAGAGACTCTAGCCTCTAAGTACGTACCATGCTATTGATTCATTGGACTTGAGAAACAACATCAATGAGTTTTCCATATATTTCGACTAAGTAGGCTCATCCCAACAAGTGTCAAATGTCGAAATTCAACCTCTACCTAACCAATCAACATAACTAATTAATCATACGTACAATCATACAAGTTATACTTATCCTATGCAACTTTGCTGCTCAAGTCCAGAGGAAGAATAATTACCAAATAAAGGAATCCAAAGGGAATAAAGAGATGGAATAAAGAAATCTCTGGGTATGGAATATACCAAAGTCTAACTTAAATCTCTATTTATAAAGGATGAGAGATGAATGTCACAAGATAAGTAATTCTTTTCATTACTCTCTTATTCACACCTAAAAGTGTAACTTCATCAAATTGAGTTTTATGTAAAGGCCATAAATTCAACATGAAGGGAGTTACATAGTTTTTAACTCGACCTGTAGCCCACTTGCCTGCCCATGAAGTTTAGTTATTAACTGTTAACTCAACTCAAGTTTATTTTTATTTAAGTTTTAAATTCTTTCTAACTTGAAGAATTTTCTCCTAAAAAATTTAAGTAGTCTATATTTTTACTAAGATTTTACATTTCCAATCATGTAATTTTTCTTTAAAATAGTTTGAAAAACATTTTATATTTCTTATTTTACATAATTTAATTAATGAGGGGCAAGATACCTTTTAAGTAAGTATGATGTATTTGGCTTTGGGGCAACCAAAAGTCCAGAGAGGATTCTTCTTTAGCATCTTGGGCTAATAGTTATCTCAGAGTACCAAACAAGCTTAGCGATATTATGAAGCCCCCAGGCTAGAGGACCAATATCCGTGGTTAAATTTACCACTTCTTAACCATTTTTCTAAATAGTAAAATAAAGTTAACCATTTTATTCGCCTTAATTCGAAACGGCTGATAAAAAGAGATAAATAGGCTGACCACTTGCAGCCCTAAGAACTATTTTCATGCTAGAGCTTATAAAGCTTCAAGTTTGGCACCTTGTAGTATTATCTTTTACTCATAGGTGAGCATGTCAATTTCAAATTTTCAAGGAGCTTCTTTTATGCACATCAGCAGAACTTACAAGTTACACCCCACAAAAAATATAAGAAAATGAGAATCGCACAAAGGAAGAAATGTACACAAAATGGCCTTTTCTTTTTGACACTGATATTTGATGCTATATCCATCCGATCAATCTCTCCCAACAACAGTTAGATTCCTACAAAAATTGGGAGGTCTATATAACTAGCTAGGTACTCGCTTAGGGAATGTAGTATATGATAAATTAGTTGAAACAATTGAACTTACAGATGTTGTGATCATTGTCTAGTTTCTACCTGTGGACTATTTTATACGTTTGTTACTTTGCCTGAACCTGATGCTCTCCTTCTTCTTCTTTTCTTTTACCGTTCTTTTATGAAGCAAATCCAAACTAGCAAGAAACCTGGGTCGTGAAAAACAAAGCTTACCAACACCGATTGAAAATCACTACCTAAAATAATAATATAGTAATTTGAACAGAAGCTTTTACTCACCGACAATGGCCACTAATACTGGAATGAACCACTGGGCTGCAAGTAGCATGTGTGTGTCAAGCTGCATAATATCAACGATATGTCAGGAGGCGTGAAAAAAAAATGTCAGGGAAACTAGAACTCTAATTAAATTTCCTTATGCATGCATGACCCTGCATATACCCATTGTAAATTAGCTCCTCTCATCCATATCATCAGCCAAAAAATAGTCTTTATAACCAAAATTAGATATAGAATTTGACTACATTAAAAACTTGAATGGGTCAAAGTTGCAGAAGGATTCTTTCACGACATTGAAAAGTAACATGGTATAGTTAACTAAAAAAAATACCTCATTCCTATTTAGAAGACCCAAAAAATCTGTTGGTTTGCTGGAAATCCATCTACTATGCTTTTTAGAAAAAGTATCTTCCAAGTTAGGTTTTTGAATTATAGTATTCATATCCATCCGTAAGTCCACGGTTGGGTATCCAGGTAACTTTCTATTTCTTCCCATTAAAGTGAAACCATAGCCTTTCGTTCCCCAAATCTCAAATCTGGAATCATGTCCACAGATTAATTCCTTCCCTAGAACTGCAGAGTAGGCAGAAAAATTCACATCTTTTCTACGAGAAGGCAACTGTTTATCATCCACTTCTAGAGGAGAGATTCTTCTAGATGAATCCGAGAAAAGAAAAGGATCCTTCAAATTCAATGCAGTGAAGTCTAGCATCTTCTTGAGCAGCCAATAACAATTAGCAACCATGTGGCTGCCATCAAGGCAATTAGAATCTCCATACATAGCAATACGGCCTCCACCCATTTCCACGAGGCCAAGAATGGGAGAATGGACCTGCAGAGCATTGTAAAAGATGGAGCAGTGAGGAGAAAAAGAGCAGCCAAGAAGTAAAAAGGTTATTCATTTGGTTTTATTATTGAATGTCTCTCTTTAATAGTCATAATGAATTAATACCATATATGTAAGAATTTGTAAATAAAAAGAGCCTCATTGTGAGATGGGTAGACCTGTACCTTCTTAATCCCGGAGGTCAACAGCAAACTTTGTGTAGCACTACTGTCAGAGATATCTTGAAGCTCAAAGCTATGGAGATACCCACCAGAAGGAAATCTCAAAATATTTGCTCCAGATGCGTAATTACTGTGCTCATCCTCAGTGTAAAAGTCCCCATTGAGTATACGATTACCAAAAGCAATTCCAAATGGTGCCAATAGTTCATTCAGGGCTGGAATGTTAGCCCCTCCAGTTATAGGGGTCCACCAGCTGCGTGTGTTATCATCAAAAAAACGCATTTTGACCATACTGTCCACATTGTACCAATCAGCAAACACAACAAGTCCTAGACCACGGTTCACAATATCATCTCTCAATTTCTCAATCTCCTCCGTGAAGTACTCCTCCTCAAGGTCCACCATGAGCAGTGTTCCATATCGATCAGCATCAAAACATGTCAAAGGAGATCCAAGTGTCTCAACGTAATATCCAGCATCTCTAAGCATGTTGAACATAAGATGAAAATTTGTGTGAAGATGATCCCCGTGCCAATCAAGGATATCACCACGGACATCAAGAGAGTCCCTTGGCAAATAACCAGGAGGGTATTTGATATTGTGAAACTGGTCCCATAGAACTCGTTTGGATCTGGGAGGTGTTGGAATCACTTTCACTTTCAAATGAAGGATACATGTACTAGTCTGCCACTGACTTCCTTCCACCAACAAAGGGCTACGCACTTTAACAATCACATCACCTTCAATATATCCAGAAAACTGAGCGCCTTCATCCTTTATCTGCATATGAAGAGCTAAAAAACCAGTCCATGGCCAGATAACATCTGAGTAAGCAAAGTGAATGCTGAGAAGATTGCCCACTTCGGAGGAAGGCTGCCAACTTGGCATATCCTCAACATAGCCGATCACACCCATACCATTGAGAATAGTGGCATTAAAAATAATAGGCATTGACCCTGCATATAATGGCTGTCGACAGAAGGGCCAGGAATATGGGCAGTCTGAATAGTCAAGGATACTGGGGAAAATACTTGCTCGAGGTTGATAACTCCTTAAGATATCATATGACGCTAGGCTGACAGAAGTAAAAAAAAAACATTAGTAACAACAAAAAATAACTTTATCTGGGAACCAAACAATTGATTAATCTGTGAAACTTACAGGTCAATTCTGCCAGCCCCTTGTTCATACATGTTGGGACCGGAAAGCTTGGCTGCCCCTTCAACAAGTGCTTGTTTCATGCTTGCGGGGTTTAAAATGCTCTTACGGGAATTTTCAGGAACTATGCTTACAAGTAAGCAAACAACTCCTGCTACCACTGGACTAGCAACACTAGTTCCGGAAAGACTTTTACAACCAGTGCTTATCTTTGACCCCATAATGTCACGTCCATATGCTACAACATCAGGCTTAATGCGACCATACCTACAAATTAATTAACCTCCAGAAAAAGTTATAAATAGATGAACTACGTTGGATAACAATGAATTGTCCAAAAAAAAAGGATTCATGCAAGGAAAAAGAGAAGCCTACCCGTGAGGAATCTCCCAAGTGCTCATACCACGTGAAGAAAAGGAAGCTATATGGTCACTGTAGTCTATTCCTCCAACACCAATTACATCATTCTGATCGGCTGGATTGTTCAATGTACCATAAAGAGGTCCATCATTTCCAATTGCCGAAACCATAATAATGTTGCTTGCTGTTAGTTCCCATATCTGAAAATTTGTTAAAATCTATCAACAATCTGTGAGAGGAATAAATTTTCATCTTTTTTTTAATAAAATTTAAAAGCAGTTAAAACCTTCTACTTGTTAGCCACTAATTTATGGCTACGGGAATCTCACCTTTTCAACAAATGGAAGATCCAAATAGTCAGGCCCACCAATGCTCAGGTTAAGCACATCCATGTTGGTTGCAATGGCATAATTGAATGCATCAAGAAACCATGATGTGTAAGAAACCTGCAATAAAGCTGAACTCAAACCTCTCAAACTCTTGGGGAAACAAACCCCATGAAGTGGTGAACTATGATTTTCTATTTAAGTATCATCAAGAATATTTGCAAGAGAGATGAGATACTAAGGTAGTTGTGCAAGAACTAACATGAATTGTACTAGGATTAACCAAATCAGTAGAAAATGTGGCCCATCCCTACTAGTTGTACTTGAAGTTGAAGCCAATCATTTGATAAGATCATGAGCAAAGCCAGGCCTAAAAAGAAGATGATAATCAAACGGTACAGATGCATCAAGCAAAAAATGACTAGCCAAGAAACTTTGGAATGAAAAAGATAAAGGATGTCTAGTTATGGGCTAAAAACAGTCAGTGATAGGCATAATGGCAAACATAATTCTAATTATAGAATTCATGATGAATTATTTTCAACAATGATCATAACCGAAGCTGCAGTTTCAAGAGTAAATCCTGGCAGGTACATACTAACAGATCTTGCCCAAATATGTTTTGTAAGTTAAACTACAAACATGCATATATTTTAATATATTGCAGCTGCCGTCAGTTGCAAGGCAAAGGAAACAACACATCCCTCATAAGAAACATAGAAGTCTACATGTGCACTTCGCTACATGACAATTCCCATCTACCATGTTGTTTCTTCACTCTCTAATTATATTGTTACATTACCTGGGCATCTGTAAATACACGAAAGGCATAAATCTCCGCATCAGGAGCAAAACCCAGACATCCCTCGTCAACCCCAGCAATCACACCAGCCACAAATGTACCATGACCGAGATTGTCATTCAGTGTATTCTCATTGGTCCAATTCGTCCGCTCCTAAAATCATCAACCAATCCAAAACGATGAAGAAAACGCAACACGCAAATTCTTAAATTCGCCCACAGATCAACAAGTTTCAAACAGAAAGCCACCGTGGTTTGCAATTATGCATACACATGAACACCAGTCGCGGTCATTCATCCATTATGTGACAGAAAAACAATTATAATCATGTAGAGAGATTTCTGCACCTTAATATTACGGAAATGAGGATGATCTGCACGAATTCCTGTGTCAAATATCGCCATCTTAACTTTGGCACCAGTGAACCCTCGACTCCATAGCGTCTCCGCACCAAACATCGATGTAACTTGCGACCTCTGCAACAGCATTAGCCATTTTAGCACAATTATCAAACACTCACTCACAAATTTCAATAATCAAACAAAAAATTCAACTTCCCGACATTCAAACAAACCTGCAACAAAAACTTCCGACTCCAGTTGACGGAGGAGTTGCCCAAACCATTCTCCTCAAACGACATCTTGGTGAACATCTTCCCCGGCCGCTTCTCGACACCGAATTCCCCACCACCTTCGCCTCCAACAAGCAAATTCCGGGTGAGCTTCGCATCAACCCACACATCCTTCACCCTCCCCAGCACCGCCAACTCCCGCACCAGCCTCTCCCGGACCGCCGCCCCGACCGCGACGAGGCCGAAGTCCGTCGGGTGCGCCGCCGCCGGATTCCGCCGCTCCAGCCACCGCCACCCGGGCAGCTCCACGTGCTGCTCCAGGTACGAGCGGTGCTCATCCGCCGGCCGGTAATCGGAGAAGCGGACGATGTAGTTCACCGTCGCCTCCTCGTCCTCCGATGGGCCGGGGTCGTGAGTCGGGGGGAGATGGAGCGAGAAGAGGGTGAAGAGGACGGCGACGGCGGCGGCGGCGGTGCGATGAGGGACGCCACGAGAGGCGGCGGCCATGGATGGGGTTAGGGGGGAAGTATGGCGACGGGAGGTGTAGATCGGGTGATCCGGGTTTGTCGCTGCAATTTCGAGCTCCCGAGGAGTCTGAAAATCGGCGCGACTAATCGCGGAGGGGCGGAGTTGTAATATTCAAATCAATTTGAAGCATTTCTGGCCGAGTTTTTTACTAACTCATGACTAAATAAATAAATAATGACTTAATTGTAGCTAACTTAAACAAGGATTATCCTCTTCTCTTGGCTTACATATTCTAGCAAGCTACCTAATTAGGCCTACCTAATACAATTCATAGGTTAAACCAACCAAAAGGTGAGGGTGTGTGACGTTTTTAGAAAGCCATTATCAAAATACATATACTATAAAATATTTTATTTTCTCTAAACCGAGTTTGATTGGGAATGAAAATTTTCGATCATGGATATATTAATTATTGGAAATTGATGCAATCTACTCTACCAAAAGTCAATTGTATTCTCACTTATACCTCGCCAGTCGACCCAATTTATTGGGATAGAAAGTTGAAATTGAAATTGGATTAAAATTGAAAATATTTAGATATTTAGATCCCATACAAATTTGGTTTAATCTTATTAATACTTATTATATGTGAGGAGCTGCTTTGTAAAAATAAACATTTTTTAATTTATTTTCTAAAAATTGCTTCAGTGCTTACGCTGCAATTCTTCTTCGTCTATCATAAATAAACTATTTTTTTTATATTTTAGGATTTTACTGTCTCTAATCAAATTGGATTGGATATTTGAACTTGAATCTATCAATCTAATTATGAAAAGTGGCCTCAGAATTAAAATTTAAAAAAAATGAGATAAAATTAAAATTATTTAAGATTCGGATAGGATATGGTAATGGTAATATTTTTTTTTAACTCCTTCTAAGTTTTTTGAAATACCCTCAGAAAAAAAGTATTTTTTTAAATTCAGTAAATATTCGGGTTGAGATCTTATGGAATTCGGATCTGACCAAAACCGAATGCACGTGGACTGAACGGATCTAACACCCACCCGATTGCTGTCCGTCCACCCACCCCGGCGTCACTCCCGACGGCGACGACGATGCTGGCCCTCCACCGCTTCCCCCGGCCATCCCAAG
>JAVDBV010002150.1:0-15386 GCA_032619315.1 Piper longum
CATCAATGTTACTATTTAGAAATATTGTCGTTACATCAATCTAATTTAACTTAAGATCAAAATGTATCACTAATTCAATAATTATCCTGAATGAGTCTTTCGATGAAACTGACAAAAAATCTCATTATAATTGACACCTTCCTTTTGAGCTTTTATAACAAGGCAAGTCATATATCTTTTCACATCACCTTTTGAATCCCTCTTAGTTTTAATAATCTATTTACAACCAATAGGTTTCACACCTTTAAGCAATGCGACAAGATTATAAACGTCATTGTCTTTCGTGGACTTAATCTCATCATTCATGACACAATCCACTTTCAAGAGTTTGAACTTTTCATGGCTTGTTAAAAGTTGATTGGATTTTTTTCCACCAATCTAATTTTATCCTAATGTTGGAGAAAGATGATATAATCATCTGACACTACACTTCTCATTTTGCTCGTGGATCTCCTTAATGACATTTGTAGTTGAGGTTGTTGAGTTGGTTCTTTAAGAATAACCTATTGTTCTTGATAAGAGAGATTTTTAACATTGTCTTGTGGTTCTGGTATCACTTCTTGAACAATATTAAGAATGGAAGTCTAATTATTATCAATGATAATCATCGGAATAGTAATAAATTATTCTTCTAACACAAACTTGTAACCTCATTTCTCCTTCCAAACTCAACTACTTTAAGTTTAGTATTTTTTTTTTTAAAAAAAAGGCCACAACGGTTATTTTTTATATATATTTTTAATTTTTAAATGTTACTTTTAACTTTTTTAATATAAAGGTAGTCTTGTCATTATAAAAATTTGGTCCTTTTTTTATAATTAGGTTATTTTCCGCTAGGTAACATCAAAAAAATTTCTCCCTTTAATTAAAAAAAGCTCATAGTTAAATTTAAAAGGAAAATAGGAAAGCCACACATTATTTTAGAAATATAATATTAAAAATAACCATAGTTAGTATTCATAAATAACACAAAATGCAATTTACTAGATGAACAATCAACCACTGAAGAAACTAACACACACCAAACGCTTCAAAGTTCTTGCAATGAAGAGTAAGCTGCGCGGTAAGAGTCGTAATGTAGAACAGCTTTAACCTACGGTAAAAATTTTGAGGGAAGTAGATGCTCAATGAAAAGATAGAAGAGATTTTAATATCATGACCTCCTCCACCTTCGCTTCCCTTGCAATCGTAATCCCCACTGCCTCAAGCATGGGCAAATTGGCAAGAAGAAACTTCAAAAACTCCATCTGCAACACGTTTTCGCAAAGAGGGTTCACCTTGATCCACTTGAGCTTGTGCAACGCACAATCTGAGAAAATTCCGAGGTAGCAAGGAATCCAAGGAGCCTGGGATTACAAATCATCAGATGGGTAAAACATCGATTCATTAGACAAAAGACAACGGAAGAATTCATGGAAGTACCACAATATTAATGGTATGCGAGTTTGGATGGCTTTTTTTGATGCATGCAGCAGCAGAGATCTGTTTGGTATCTAGAAAATTCACAGTCAAGAACAGGAACTTCAGATTCTCAAATGCGTTTGGAAGTCTGTCCTTTAAAGTGCCTAAAGCCAAAAGCTGAAATATAAATGCATTAGTTGAAAGTCACAGTGTAGGTTGTGCAACTGAACCATATAATACACATACAGCTCAAGACTGAGCTGTACCTTCAAAAAATAGAATCGACTGTTAAGAATTACAAGAGATGGCAAGCACCCAATGTGGGTTGTTCCTCCCTTATAAATACACTAATTGGCAACCTTTTTTGGGCAAAAAACCAAAGTTTTTTGTAGAAAACTCGTTATGAGAAAAAGACCTAGCAAATGGTCTTCAATGCTGGTTTTCTCAACAAGATCTTCATCTTTCTTCAATCTACATGATTTTCACCTTCTCCCCTTGTCGGTTTTTTTTTTGTATTTTCTCGCTGGTAGGTAGTTCTTTTAACTGAAGCCTACATTCTTCATTAAAATTGATGATAGGAATCTTCGACCTAGCAAATCTCCGTTGGCTTGAGAGGATGCTGGTTCTAACCGCATCTTTTAGGGGCAAACGATCTTAAGTTCTTGAGTTAAGCTACTGATTCTATCTATGGCTCCTAATGAACTGTCAAACTTCCTTTTCTTCATTTCAAATGACCTGGTGTTAAACAATATACATGCAAAACATTTAAACAAACAATATGCAGGCAAAACATTTCTTTATGTGCACAAAATACCACAAGCATGCATCTTTACACTAGCCACATAAAAGATTTTAAAACAGGAATGGCAGAATGGAGGACAAAAACTGAGTTTTACTGCCAATATAAATATAAACAACCTATAGAGGTATATTATTGTTATTATCACTGCTACATGATCTCCTCCAAGTAATGATTCCAATCAACATTTGCATACAATATGTAACGGCTAGCTAAAAAATGCCCATCCAACAACCGCGAGAAAATATCTTCTTCATGTTGGGTTTAATCTACATTGGTCGTAGAAAGCGTTTATGTCTTGTATGTAGACTAATGAGAAAGTCTTATTCTTTGAGTTAATTTTTAGATTAAGAGACGTTCGTGACACCTATTGCAAGTCACTTTTTGAGGGGCCAGAGGTAGCAAATAGTGGTATCAAAGCCACAATGGTATCAAAGCCCAAAGGTACCTAATAAGTGGTATCAGAACCAAAGATGCAATCTTAAGAGATGTGTGGGGTACCTAACAAGTGGTATTAGAGTCAAAGTTGCGATTTTAGGAGATGTGTTTGCCTACAACGATTGTAGATATTTTTTTATGGGTTCCACCTGATGATTTAAGTCGATCTGGGGAAATGTGTGGGGTACCTAACAAGTAGTATTAAAACCAAAGTTGTGATCTTAGGAGATGTGTTTGCCTACATAGATTGTAGATATTTTTTTTATGGGTTCCACCTGATCATTTAAAGGGAATTTGCCAGGTGGGTGATGTTGCTAGACGATGATTATTTTGGGGTTGTCGGAGTTATGGGTGTTGTCTGATGAAAAGTGGAGATTGCCAGACAATAATTATTTCGAAGACGAGTCGCTGGGGTTGTGGGTACCGTATAATGAAAAGTAAAGATTGACAGACGATGATTGTTTCGGAGACGCCCGATGTTGAAAGAAAGTTGTTGGGTTTATCCCACATCAGTCGTAGAAGACAATGATGTCTTATATATATGCTAATAGAAAACTTTATCTCTTTAGTTAACTTTTGGATTAAGAGATGTCCGAGATACCTATTGCAAGCCCCCTTTTGGGGGCCCAGACAGTGGTATCACAACCTAAGGTCACCATCTCTTCAAATCATAATTCGGTTGACCATTTGCATTTAAAACAGTTCAATCTACTGTAAGAAAAATAGTAGAAGTATTAAACTCGTAGTACAAATTATTCCATTCAGTAATTGCAAGCAAGATGTTTCTTCCACCTTCTTCTTGGACTCAAAACTTCCTTCACCATCCCTTCCCATCTTTATTTCCATTATAAAATAAAAATGTAAATTACTCACCCAAATTATTTTATACAACACTTCATACAAAAAATATCTTCTTTTTTTTCCACTCAAGTTTATTTCTTCATCTCTACCAATCACAAATCTTATTCACGATTCCATCTAAAAATTAGGTAAGTCCATCGTAAAAGAAAAAGTAAGGCACTTCTTATTCTTCTCCTTTGTCATAAACCTGCTCCCAAAGAATTGAAGTCAAGGTTGGGAATTCTTTCCTTCTTGATCTAATTTTCATAGACAGAGCAATAACTCAAACATTTTTGCTGTAACAGTTGATCCAGGAAATTACACTTGCATGCAAATAATATCTTCTATTTGTTTTTCCATTCAAAATTTTCTTCATCATCACTTATGATTACAAATTTCATTCCCCATTTGCATCTAAAAAACCTCTATCCATCATCAAAAACAAAATATCTAGAAGTAAACCATAACCCCCAAGTATCCCATACAACAATTGCAGTTTTCCTCTCAATCTTTTCCACTCAAAATTGCCTTAACCATCTCTTCCGATCACAGATTTCATTACCATTTGCATGTTGGAAGACTCCATCCGTCATCAAAAGGCAATTGCAAGAATTAAACAACAAACCCAAAATATTCCATTAGTAAAATTCAACTATTTGCATCCAAAAAACTGAATGCGTCATCAAAAAATAAATATAAAAATATAAACCACTAACGCAAATTATTCCTTCTTATAAATTGCAAGCAAAACATTTTCCCTAACTATTTGCACTCCTAGTTTTGCATCCACAGAACCCCACCCATCATCAAAATACAGAGCACCAAGTATTACACCAACAACACTAAACATTCCATTCAACAATATCAATCAAGATAACTTTGTTCCCATTTCCCAATTCTCCTCTTTATTGGGTTTATACCACATTGATCATGAAACCTATTATAAGTAGAATTTATTATCATATCAGCCGTGGATAATGTTGGTAACTTGTATATACAGTAATGGGAAAGCCTTATCTTTAAGCTAGCTTTTAAATTAAAAGAGGTCGGTGAAACCTATTGCAAGTCCTTTTTAGGGTTTCATAAACTTTTTATTTTATAAATATTTATTATTTCATTTATTTAATTTAATTTTTTCGGGAAGCCGACGTCCTAAGTGTGGTGGAGTGAACGGAGCTTTGGTTGGCTCATATAATATAGAGTTGGCTGGCAAACCAAGCTGGCCAAGGCCAGATCAAATTCAAACTTCCCTTGACCGGGACTTGGCAAGGTGGAACCGGTTTTGGTTCCTCCCGATGGAGACGCCCATGGGACGCCTAGTTGACCGGTTGATCCTCTCAAGGGTCAACGATAGGGATGCTCGCCGTGGGCGTTTCCATTGGGAGGAGCAAAAAATTGTTGATGGAGCTGAGCTGGGTGGTCCAAATTTGCGAATTGAACTGGTGGCACGAAGGTAATGCCACATGGATAATTAAAAAAAAAGTTGATGCTATTATAGATAATGTGTGATTTTTTTTTATGTACAAATAAACGTAGATGCTATATTTTAAAAGTCTTTAATTTATTCTATGTGATAAAAAAATTCATAATGTGCTTTCGCCTTTTTTTGGTCATATATATATAAATTGAAATTGATGATCAATATTTAGTTTTCATATAAATTGCAACATTTTTGTTACAGACAAACCACTGAAAATTTTAAGTGTCTTCAAATTGTACGGGAAACCAACTGGTATATATCAAAATTAAAATATTAGAGAAAAAGTTTATATATTGTTAGAACTTATTTCTATTGCTAATAGATCATAGGTAAAATTGAATAACATTAAATATGCATGGAAGAAAAGCTAACAAAAATTATAATTTGTAAGACGAGGGATAATTTAACCGAATATGTGGAGCTTGTTTTTATCAAGGCATATATCACTAGTGGAAAACCACCCTTTGTCACCGAAAATTTAATACTGTTTTGTCACTGAATTATGATGACAAAAAATTTTGCCACCGAAGATTTTTGCACCATTTTTTTCTAAAAACTTGCCATCGATTTGACATCGAAAACTTTGGTGTCAGTTTATTTTTCCACCGAATTGACACCGTCTTGCGGTGTTGAAACTCGATGACACTAAAATTTTGTTACTGAAATAATGGTGTTATTTTTTTTTAAATTTGTCATCAAATTGTCATCGAATTTCTATGTCAAAAATATTTTGTCACCAAAATGTCGATGCTACAAATCTTTTGTCATCGTTTTGACACCATGTTTAGGTGTCAAATTTTGTTTTTTTTTTAAAAAAAGCAGGCTTATTAAAATTTTTCTCAAGACCCTGTCTCCCCTATCACACAGCTATTATCGGCCCAGCGTGCGGCCCCCATCACTCCTGCGCGTGACCATGTGTGCCAGTGCCCATGTGCCATTTTTTTTTGGAATAATTTTCACGGATTTGTCCTCAAATTTTGGTAACAAATTTTAACCAAAAACCTATGTCACTATTTTTTGTGACTATCCATTACCGATTTGTCATTAAAATTCAGCGATAGTTTGATGACAAACTCACACCATAATTTGTAGCCAAAATTTTCAGTGACGAATTGCTTCCAAATTGATAGTAAACTCAATTAGATGTGAAAACGTTTATCACCAAAAGTTTCGGGGGCTAATTTGGGGATATATACCCTCTTGTTATCAAATTTAAGCTTTCTGTAGCCGAAATTGTCCGCAACAAAAAGGGGGGATTAGCTACTAACACATTTTTATATTACCTTAAGTGATGGGCATGTTGATGAATACCCATAAAAAAATGCATGTAATTATTAAATCATCCTTGTATTGGCTATACTTGCATGAAGTAGGGACTAGGGATGCAATGTCCTTGAATAGGAACACAATACTAGTTGTAACCCTTTCCTGGAGAACACCATTTCTTGTAAAAGGATGCGACTAAGGTTATTGGAATGGAGTGCCCGATACCATAAGCAGTTCGAACTTTTTAATTTATCTGATAAAAAAAATTGAACACATGAAAAAGGTTCATGTAACATAGAAGAATCTTAATGGTTTGTAATCTTTGAGCGCTTATAAAAATATATAAAAAATAAATAGCTGATGTCTCCCTCAAATATCATTAAAATTCACATTCAAGTATACAAGCTTAGTTGCTTAAATTGCTGCACAATACCAAAACTAAAAAATATATAACTATTCATTAGTTGAAAAAATCAATTATATTAAATGGTTAAACACCAACAAGCTATTTCAAAGAAATGAAAACGGAGCATTCATGAAGGATAATAGGCTTGTCCGCTAACAATTAGATATGATCATCAGACTCACAATTGGCTAAAACAAACAATTGGCAAGGATTTACAATTGGCCAGGGTAGTCAAATTAGGCCGCCTTTCACTAGTCAAGCACTCGTGTTTGCCTTACCGGAGAGCCGTATACTTTTTAAGCTTTAAGTATATTTTAAAAAAGGGGGCACCCTATTGAGAATTATTTTGATAGGTAATTAAAATAATCGGATTTCGACGGGTTCTTATTTTACAGTTTAAATTATTTAGTTAGAATATATGTCCTAACAAAATTGAGATGAGAAAAAAGAATAAATTTTAACAATTTTAGACAAGTATTTGATAAATTTAAAATAAAAAAATAATTCAAATGGTTAGTGATTTTCATTATATATTCTTAATATTATTTCGAATAGAGTTGTTAAGAAATTCATAAGTTAAAAACTCACAAGTTAGACTCGACTTGGCATCGCACTGAGTGGAGTTGTCTCGGAGTCAACTCCAAGCCGACTTAGAGTCATTTAGGTTAAATTTTAATTATGTAAATAAAATGTCAAATGAAAGCAATATATATTGTCTTTTAACACTTGAAATTGAAAAATACATAGTTTGTACTTCTTAAAATATTGATTTAGTTAATTTTAAAAAGAGTAATATATTTTGATGACTTTTACAACATGATTCGGGGAATATATTATTAAATTAGCCGCTCAGAGTTTTACTCAACAAGCCACGGAGTCAAGTCAACTCAAAGAGTTTTTTGAGTAAAAAAAGAATTTTAAATATAATCATGTTGAGTACAAATCTTTTATATACCAAACTTAATTATTAGAAGCCACATCCTCTTATTAGGGTTTATAGTGTCAAATGAGGTTCTCCAAAGCTTGATCAAGCTTCATTTGGCTCAATATATGACTAAAAAATACATGTTCAAGTTTGATTAAGTTAGTAAAATTTTTCCAAGTCATATCTACTAAGAGTATCAAAGATTTGATGCGTTAAAAGTTATATAAAGTGACAGAAAATCAATAAAGAAGAACTACTTCAAATACAACAATTAAAAGCAAGATTGGAAACCCATCATGTTCGGAAGCTCAATCGGAGATACAATTGAAAATTTTTGTAGTTTATTTTCACATTCAATTTCATTATTCCATAAGGATTTTTCTATAAAATTAGAATTTATTTTCGAAATAAGCCACACTTGATGCTGCATCTTGCCTAGTTGTGGCTAATACCAAAACCTAAAATTATTATCACCTCAACTTACATTTAGTATTCAAGTAGACTAATCACATAAAGAGATATCACAAGATCAACACTCATCAATATTTTTTACTCTATTTAATTATGTGCATCAAATACCTCCCCAAAAAAAATGATCTAACTGTCATGACAAGCAGCAGTAAGGAACACATATACTTAAATTTAAGGACCATGACATTGATCAACCAATGAAAAAACTCTCATAACCTTTTTTTTATGGAGGGAAAAAACTAATTTTTTCACAAATGAAAACTTTTAGAAACTTAGAAGAACGCATACACACTTATGGAGTTATGTATATGAGTGCAATGCATCTACAGCCGTCAAGGAGAAACCTGGGGAGAATTTGAATAGCTAAAGAACAAGTTTTAACTATATGAACTTCAGTGTCATTACTTTCAACAAAATATAATGTTCAACAATGCAAGTGAGATCAGCTAGTTATCCACTTCAAAATATAAGGTTTTAACATCTCCTCCACTGCTCTCTTGATAATGGTGATCGACTTTGTCTGGAGAACAGGCGAATTAGCGAGAACAAACTTCAAAAATGCCATCTGGAGCTCGTCGCCATTGAGATAGTAAAATGTAAAACGCTTCAGCCGGTGCAATACCCAATCTGAGACATTGCCCCATATGTCTGGATCATATTCGAGGTAATGTGCGAGGAAACAAGCCTGGATTGGAATATCACAAGATGGGCGAAACTCTAAATTCATTATCCAAAACCTAATGGACTACCAAAAATAAAATCCATCAAAGTACCTCGGTAATTTCAACAGATTCCAATTTCGGAGAGCTTCTAATGAAAGAAAGAGCAGTCGAAATCTCCTGGGTATCTCGAAAATTCACAGTCAAGTGCAGGTTCTTCAGATTCGCAAATGCATTGGGGACTCTATCAACGAAGGTTCCCATCGCCAAATACTTGAAACATTTTTTCTTCTGTTAGTTAAAAAACCGATTATGACAAAATAATTCAAATAAAGATGAAAGTGATTTACCTGCAGAAAATAACCATGAATCATGAGATCCACCAAAGATGGCAAGTACCTAAGATCCTTATCCAACTTACAAGTATCTACAATTTCATCTTCGTAAAAATCACACGTTCATCGAGCATATGGATATTGATATTCTCAAGCTCCAAGCAATTGGTGAAAACAAAATCATCAAATGCGCCATGAACAAACAAGAGTTCGAGCTTTGCTGCAATGATATTAAGGCACCCCAGATGATTACCTCGTTTGAGGAATAACTTTTCCAAAACCGTGCAAAGAGGAAGAATATTATTGATTGTAGCACCATGTAAGGTGGCAGTTTTCAGATCAAGATAGTTAAGATACTTGAAACCTTTGAAAGTGGGAGGCATCTCAAGCGTACAGTGACGTAGATGTCGAAATCTCAACTGCTTACAAGAGAAGAGGCTACAACACATCTGATTAGCACCCTCCACACTCTTAAAGAACAACCCCAGATGGTATGAACTAGTGTAACCACCATGTAACCGCCACTATTTGAATTGGATGGGCTGGCGGGAGAATAGGAAATGGGCTGAAACAAGGATATAAAAATAGAGCGTCGTCATTGTAAAGGCATCTTTGATGAAATCGAATTCTTGTTTGTTGTTTGTTGTTTGTTGTTATCAGTTCCGACTTTCCATGAGGAACAGAATGGAATCAAGATCTGATTCCATTCAATTCCATCCTTGCTCCACCTTTCTGAATTGCAGGTCGTCATTGAAATGGCTCTACCGAAGCAGAGTGGGAAGCAGAGCAGAGGGAAGGAACTGGTTGTCGAGTTGGGGGAAGAAAACCACATCAATTTGGTAACAGAGCAAGACGAGGGAGGTATGAATCCATCACCAAATTTGGATAAATTATCTCAAATTAAACAGGTTCAAGATCATTTGATTACTGCTGTTGCTGAAATTTTTGCTAAACTCGAAATGTTGTTGCAATCGAGGGCTGAGGGGATCGGAAATAAGGGAACTTTGGATAATCGTCAGGGGATTGGGACATCTCACATTAGGGTTCCTGCTGTGTTGATGATCAATGGTAGGGTAATTGGAGAAATACCCAAAGGGAAGAGCCAGCGAGAATTTCGGGAGGGCGCCATCAACAAGCCACACCTGGAATGGAATTGCCGACCAGGAGGAAGGTTTCAACAAGAACTACCCAGATCAAGGGTGGAACCTGTTCGTCAAAATGCCCAGGAGGGGTTTCATCCAGTTGTGCCAATTGAGGATTGCTTGAAGGGATCCAAATTAAGTTTCCCTAAATTTGATGGGGCAAAGGATCCCATCTCTTAGTTCAATCGAGCAGAGAAGTTTTTCAAGCTGCACAATGTCAATGAAGCATTGCAAGTCGAACTAGCAAGCTTCCACTTGGAGGACGACGCCCAGATTTGGTTCGACATGCTGCAACAACATCAGGAAATAACTTCTTGGCGGTAGCTGAAGGAGGCCATGAACTTGCAATTTGGACCCTCGGATTATGAGGATTTTTACGGAGGTCTCTCTCAATTAACTCAGGATTCTTCAGTCCAAGAATACACAACTCGATTCAATAGATTGTCATCAAGAGTAGGACACATGACAGAACAGCAATGGATTAGTAGTTTTACATGTGGTCTTAGTTCCCAACTGAGAATTGAGGTAAAAGCTAGAAAACCTGAAACATTGTTGGACACCCAGGGATTGGCAAGGCATTTAGAGTGTCATGTGATTTAGAGGTCACCAACAAACATCAAACCCAGGAGCAAGAACTATCAATACAACTCGGGATCAGCTAGCAAAATTAGCAGCTATGGGTTGGGGTGGTCAACTTACCATCTTAGGAGACTAACAATGGGAGGAAATTCAGTGTCCAAGAGTTGCAAGAAAGGAAGGAAGCGGTACTTTGTTTCAGATGCGATGATAAGTTCTTCCCAGGACACAAATGCAAGTGGTTGTTCGTCATTGAGGTGATTCGAGAGGAGGAGGAGGAGGAACAAGAAGACAGTGATCAAGAGGGAGATTCAGTTATACTGGCAATCTCGTTGAATGCATTGGTAGGGACATTAACTACCAACACCATGAGATTGTTAGGAAGGGTGAGGAGACATCAAGTGCTAGTGCTAATTGACTCGGGCAGTTCACACAACTTTGTGAATGAGACCTTAGTCCAAAAACTAAAATTGCCGGTGGAGACAAGTAAAGGGATGAAGGTTCAGATTGCGAATGGGGAGAAATTGAATTGTGGGGGCAGGTGTGTGGGCATCGAGTTAGAGCTTCCGGGGTATAGAACAGTGATGGATTTTTTCACACTACTGCTGGAAGAGATCGATATTGTTCTTGGCGTTCAGTGGCTAAAGACGTTGGGGTCTATACTTTGGAATTTTGAGTCACTTACCATGTCTTTTACAGAAAAAGGGAAAACCATTGAGCTGCAGGGTTAGCTTGTGCTCCCGAATCAGTTGTGTAGTAAGAAACACTTATCTCGTTCTTTCAAGAAGAGGAAACAGGGGTTGTTAATGAACTTACAGGTGGTGGACGATAGTAGTTCACAGCAGCTCAAATCATCCCTATCAAGGCTACAAGTTGAACAGCTTGACAGGTTATTACAAGCATTTGCAACATTTTTTTCGGGACCCAAAAGTCTACCGCTAAGAAGAACTCAAGATCATCATGTAAATCTGAAAGAAGGAACATCACCTGTGACTGTCAAACCATACCGATACCCCTACTTCCAAAAGAATGAGATAAAAAAACAAGTGAAAGACTTACTCGAGGCAGGAATAATTCAGCCTACCTCGAGTCTGTCCTCAACTCTGGTACTTTTGGTCAAAAAAAAGATGGAAGTTGGAGAATGTGTGTAGACTATAGATCTCTCAACAAGGTGACCATTAAGGATAAATTCCCCATTCCAACCATTAATGAACTATTGGATGTACTACATGAAACAACATATTTTTCCAAGATGGATTTGAGATCATAATATCATCAAATACGAATGCATGAGGCTAATGTCGAGAAGACAACTTTTTGCACTCATCATGGACACTAGGAATTTAAAGTCATGCCTTTTACGTTATCGAATGCACCATCTACCTTCCAAGCTTTAATGAATGAGGTATTCGGCCCTTATCTTAGAAAATTTATATTAGTTTTCTTTGACGATATACTCATTTACAACAAAAGCTGGGAAGAGCATCTTCACCGTATAGAGTTGAGTTTGAAGGCGTTACTCTCACATGAACTTTATGCAAGGAAAGATAAGTGCTCTTTCGCTTTATCTCAAATCCAATACTTAGGTCATGTCATTTCTGGAAATGGAGTTAGTGTGGACAAGGATAAGATTTCAGCAATTGAAATGTGGCCAATACCAACGTCGACCAAAAGTATAAGGGGTTTCTTGGGATTAGCAGGGTATTACCGGAAGTTTATCAAGGGTTTTGCGGTCCTTGCAGCTCCATTATCTGATTTGCTGAAAACGGATTCTTACCATTGGGATCAATTGGCAGAGAACTCTTTCATCAGTTTGAAACAAGCTCTCACAACTGCACCTGTCCTTACCTTGCCTAATTTTACTTTGTCATTTGTGATTGAGTGTGATGCAAGTGGACGAGGCTTAGGGGTGGTTTTAATGCAACACGATCATCCTGTGGCATTCTTCAGTAAAGTTTTAAGTGGGAAAAATTTGTTGCTGTCCACCTACGAAAAGAAGATGTTGGCCTTGATTCTAGCTGTCCAAAAGTGACGTCACTACCTTTTGGGAAGGACTTTTATTATTTGAATTGATCATTCCAACTTAAAACATCTATGGGATCAGAAAATCCACACACCAGCCCAACAAAGGTGGCTTGTGAAGCTGCTAGGATATGACTTTGTCATTGAGTACAAGCCTAGAAAAGAAAATAGGGTAGTTGATTCATTATCGAGACAACTTGAAGGGTAGGAATCCGACACCGCTAGTTCCAAGTCAATGACTTTACTTGCATCTAGCTTAGCAGCAGTGTCAACACCTGTTCCTAGATGGTTGGACAAAGTGAAAAAAGTTTATGCTACCAATCAGCAAATATAAAGCCTTAAGCAGCAATTTGCAGCCAACAAACTGTCGTCAAATCTGGTGTTACAAGATGGGATTTTTCAGTATAAAAACAGGATTTACTTGAACTCTCAAATGGATCTCATCCCTCCTATATTAAAGGAATTTCATGATGGAACCCATGAGGGTTTTCAGAAAACATTGAAGAGATTGAGAGCAGTTTTTTATTGGTCTCCGATATATAAAGATGTGGTGAGTTATTTGCAAAATTGTGAAACTTGCCAAAAATTCAAAAGTTCTTCTTTTGCACCAGCCGGATTGCTACATCCGTTACCAATACCACAACAAATTTGGACCTCTATCAGCATGGATTTCATAAGTGGGTTACCGAGAAGCAATGCAAAAGATGGCATTTTCGTGGTTGTGGACCGACTTTCAAAATACAGCCATTTCCTTCCTATTAAACACCCTTTCACAGCCCAATCTATTGCAAAATTGTTCTTTGATTAAATTTTCAAATTACATGGAATGCCAACTTCGATAGTATGTGACCGAGATCTAACTTTCACTAGCTCTTTTTGGAAGGAGATATTTGGCTTACAAGGTGTAGCATTCAACTACAACTCAGCTTACCATCCTCAAACGGATGGCCAAACCGAACCAATTAACAGGGTGCTTGAACAATATCTGAGGTGTTTTTCAACTGATCGACCTCACCTTTGGACCAAATGGCTACTGTTAACAGAATTCTATTACAACACCAGCTTCCAAACTGCCATATGCATGAGTCCATTCGAAGCAGTGTATAATATGCCTCCCCCAACGTTGTTGTCATACATTCCAAGGACAGAAAAAACAAATGAAGTTGATGGCCTTCTTCGTAGCAGGGATCAGTTGTTATGGGAATTAAGAAACAATCTCACAGCAGCCCAATTGAGAATAAAGCAACGCCATGATTTGAGAAGAAGAGACGTTCAATTTGAAATAGGCCAGCAAGTGTATTTGAAGCTTCAGCCTCACAGACAAAATACATTGTGAAATCAGAATCCAACAAACTTGCTGCCAAGTTTTATTGTCCATTTCCAATCATCCAACGCATTGGACAGGTTGCTTACAAGTTGAAATTATCTGCTGAATCACAAATCCACGACGTTTTCCATGGCTCCCAATTGAAAGCTTCGGTGATACCTAATGTGCACATTCAAAAATATTTACTACTTGTAATGCTTGACTAATATGTGTCATTGTATTCCTATTTCCAAATTGTAAGTTGTTACCAACCTTGAGGACAAGGTTGTTTTACAAGGGGAGGTAAATGGTATGTACTAGTGTAACCGCCATGTAACCGCTACCATTTGAATTGGATGGGCTGGCGGGAGAATAGGAAATGGGCTGAAACAGGGATATAAAAACAGAGCGTCATCATTATAAGGGCTTCTTTGATGAAATCGAATTCTTGTTTGTTGTTTGTTGTTTGTTGTTATCAGTTCCGACTTTCCAGGAAGAACAGCATGGAATCAGATCTCTGATTCCATTCCCAATTCGATCCTTGCTCCACCTTTCTGAATTGCAGGTTGTCATTGAAATGTCTCAATCGAAGCAGAGTGGGAAGCAGAGCAGAGGGAAGGAACTGGTTGTCGAGTTGGGGGAAGAAAACCACATCACCAGATATCTAACATTTTTTCTTGATAAGGCGACGATCCATTTATCCATATCTATGTCGTACCCCATGAGATAATTTGAAACTACAAATGCCTGGATGACAGGATCTTTATGAAGAAGAAGAACATGATCCACAATCTTCATCAATCTGCTACTTGTGGGTTTCTCTTTTAACGAAAGCCTAGATCTTTCATCAAAACAAAGAATTTGAAGACTGGACCAAGCATACCTCCATGTGCTAGAGAGGAAGCTGGTTCTTACTGCATCTCTTATTAGCAAATGCATTAGTATATTGTTCTTCAGATCTTGAGGTAAGCTGCTAATTCTGTCTATGCCTTTTGAAGGAATGTGAACAACCTCTCTCTGCATTGCAAATTACCTGTGTATTAAGCAGTAATAATAGTGTCAAACAAGATGAACAGAAATATGTATTATATGTGTAGGAACTACAGATATAATTAATTAATGTCAGGCACTACAAAAGAAATAATTGTAGAAGACGTTACATTATTGAAGATGAAGCTCTTAATTAACAAAAAAAGAAAAGAATGGAAGGTATTAAAGAACGGCAGACAGAATAAGAAAAGAATAACCAGCACTGATTTTTTAGGCTACTATATATGATAAATAGCCGTAAAAAAATATGTTATACTCTCTCTCTCTCTC
>JAVDBV010002151.1:0-22609 GCA_032619315.1 Piper longum
ACAACTCTCATTTTGAATAATTTAAGAGGTCTAATAATTCAAAAAAAAATTGATAAATAAAATAATTAATTGTAAGGATAATTATAAAATTTTAATACAATCTAATATTTTTAACATTTTTGTCTTAATTATAAAAGTAATTATAATAAAATTTAATTTTAAAATATCTATTAATGTATGCATCTTTTGAAAATTTAAAATGACGTGATCAACACATTAAAAAGATAAAATTTTATCAACCTATTACAAATGTACCCTATTTTTAATATATATAAATATTATTTTGTAAAATTCACTAAAAATTTTAAATTAAATATGTAACTTATATAAATTATATAAGACATAACTCATATATAATTTTCCTTATATGTATATATATATATATATATATATATATGTATGTATATGTATATTTATATAAGATACATAAGTTGTTATTCATTATTTTTGTTGTATTTCGGTGGATAACTTTAATGAGAACCCTTTTATTGATAAGAATGGATTATTTTCAATTTGTTATGTTGCTAGAAATGAAAATATATAACTCACTTATATAAAACTTGAAATTTACGGACAAAGTAAGGGTGACGCCTTCCTCTATTCACATATGAACAAATAAACATCAACAAGCTACAGTTAAAACATAAGACTCGTGAAGAACGAGAACGAGAGCGAGAACGAGAACCTTTTATCGTGCTTGAGGTCTTCTCCCGTGGCGACGGCTACAGAGTTAAACTTGCCGGGGAGATCAGATGGGTTCCTTTGGTTGACATTTATAGTCTACCAATTAAACAATCAAAGATATAAAACATAAAAAAAGATTTCCTGGGGATGGGAGGGGTTTTGGGAAAATTTTTAGGAGCGTTGAAGACAGCAGGAAGATAATGTCCAAGGATAGCTAATTAGAACAAATCTGAACATTGAAGCTGAACCATTGACTCCTACAATAAGGACATCATAACATCCCAACCTTATCTCCACTGGTGGATTTCTTAGACACCCATGGTAGTTGTTTCCCACCTGGGCTTGAGATGTTTTTCTGGTCAGTTTTGAAAATGGAGCGTAAATTAATTTTTTATAAATGCGAAAATTAAGGTCCTCGTTACAACTTGCAGCTAATATAAAATTTATGCATGTATTGTTTTCTGCTATTTGAATAATCTAAAAATCTAAAAAACTATTGAATTTCTTATAACAAATGTTCAAGAGATTATATTATATATATATATATATATCTCTGATTATATCAAAATGTATTATAAATTATATTAATGTATTAAATTGTTTTAAAATAAAAAAATATTTATTTTAAAATATTTTATACCTTTTAGCCTAATAAGTAGTATAACGACTCCTAAATATAAACTCATAAGAGGAAGTCTTGTTTTGGTTTCTTAAGGCAAGTGAGATGTGTTTCGTTTTTTTTTGTGATTATATATGCTTATGATAATAATGACGACGGCAAAGTAAATAGCTTCAACATTAACATTAGAGTTGACTTTGGGAGAAGAGAGATCGTGTATAATCTCATACAATGTCAACGGCTTTCACGTGGTTTCATAATAGGCCACAAAGTTGGACCAGTCGCTAGGCTTTGCATTAGTGAAGCTGGCAGACAACGCAGATAAATAAATAGAATAAAAATCCCGACTTTCATGCTTGCCTAAACCATTTGTTTAAAAAAAAAAAAAAGTTTGCCTCCATGGTTTGTTATCAACTGTTGAGTTTCCTCTTCTTTTCATCTCTTAGCTCACCCTTTTGTGTACATCTATCTCCTTGACCAGCTTTCATTCAGTGAGGCAGCACATTCGGTTGAACGAACTGAACTCATTTTCCGAAATTGTATTCAGTCACCTAAAATGCACACAGAATAGAACCCAAAAATTTCCCAATATTAAACCAGACCAAATTAAAATATTTCAGTTGGGTTTGGTTTGGTTTATTCAAAACCAAAATTCTTAAAATTATATTAAAATTAATTATGATTTTTATAATAAGAAAAATTAAAATATAATTTAACCATTATAATTACATTCAAAAATATTTTATATATAGATATTTGTTTAAGCAACAATCACTCCGCTAGCCAACTGCTCAAACAAATAAAAAGTTGAAGTTCAAAAGTTTTGAGTGGCTCAGGTGATGAAATCATGCAAGGGCACTATTACTTATATTTGCAAGACAAACTAGTGCCTTATCGGATTTTTTAGAATTAAAGACGATAGCCAATAGAATTTCAAGTTCAATTTTGTGCCCTCATTTTGAAGTAACAAAAATCTACTAAGTCTTGTAACTTGTAAAGTAACAAAAAATTAATAGCTCGTGAGTCAGAGTCTCACCTAGGACTTCAGTCCACAGTTCAAATCGAAACCATTTGTGAGCTTCTTCACAAATTCGATGATTTTGCTGTAAACACTAATTCTTCTGATATTTTGAAAAGATTTCCGGAATTCATCTACAAAAAGAACATGGAATTGCTGAGATAAAAATGCAAGTTATTGTTGGGTTTATCCCGCGTTATGTTTCGAGGTGAGTAGTGATTGGTATATAAGCTAATAAAAAAACCTTATTTTTAAGTTAGTTTTTGGATTAAGAGAGACATGTGACATGTATTTGAAGTCCCTTTTAGGGGCCCATTGGGCCTAATAATAGTATCAGAGCCTGTTAAGTATTGGTGTTGTCCCGGTTTGCCTCATGTTATATAGGCTAGCCCAAATTAGAGTCTCCTGAAACTTCAATATAACATGTGAGTCGAGTATGCGGTGAGGGGGAGATGATTCAAATGGTAACTAGCCCGAATTGGAATCTTTTAAAACTTCACTATAATATGTGGACCTAACATGTGGTGAGGGGGAGATGATTCAGATGCAATAATAAATGTGTGGTGAGGGAGAGATGATTCAGATGCAATGATGTATAAGGAGGAGAATTATTCAGTTTATCCCACATCATATTTGGTGGTGACTGATGACTTATACATAGGTTAATGGGAAAGTCTTATTTTTTAAGTTAGTTTTTAGATTAAGAGAGGCTCATTATACTTATTGTAAGTCTTTTTTGGGGGCCTATTAAGCCTAACAGATTGTTAGGTTTATTCCATATCATGTTTTGAGATAACCGGTGACTTGTATATATGCTAATGAGAAAACCTTATTCCTTAAGCTAATTTTTGGATTAAAAGATGCCTGTGAAACCCGTTGCAAGTCCCTTTGGGGGCTCATTAAACCTAACATTGATATTAGAGCCTAGTAGGTTTTGGAGTTGTCTCAATTTATTCCGAATTGGATTCTTTTCGAACTTTAATATAACATGCGGGCCTAGCATGTGGTGAAGGGAAGATGATTCGGATGATAGTCAATCTGAATTGGAGTTTCCTAAAACTTTATTATAACATGTATACTTATCATGTGGTAAGGAAGAGATGATTTGGGTAGTATAATATGTGAGGTAGAGAATTGTTGGGTTTATCTTACATCGTATTTGGAGGTGATTAGTAACTCGTATATAGGCTAATGAGAAAGTCTTATTCTTTAAACTAATTTTTAGATTAAGAAAGGCCTGTGAAACCCGTTGCAAGTCTATTTTGAAGGCTCATTGACATAACAGTAATATACATTAACGGTATAATTATCCCATGTAAAGCTAAGACATTCTTTTAATCTGGTATTTATTTTCCATGTATAGGTTAACTATTTTATTGGATTAAGCTCTTCAACATGAGAGTCATCTTCAAGTCCCATATCTCCTTCGAGAAAAGAGCTAAAGAGTGTATTCTTTATAAGCGCGGATTCAGTTATATATAAATGTAAACCTTCCATTTTGCATCCGAGAAAAATGGAGATTCTGTATTGATATGTCACTAAAATGGTCAACTTCAATGTTTCTGCCAAAGTCTTTCACGTCTTTGACCAAAACATTATCTGATTCCGCTTCAAAGAAGCCCCGCGATTATTTGCATCGAGAACTACCTCCTTCCATATAGAACCACTGTTAAGTAAAGTGGTTCCATTGCAAAGAATCCAGAGAGTGCCTACAGATGATCCATCACCAATTTCCTATCTATGATGAATAAATAACATGAAACAATTGGACCGTCGATTAGTAACTAACCCAACTAGTTATAATTTTTATATGTTATAAACTTACTTGGCTTTTGTCAAGGCCACATTTGTCCTTTGTAGTATTGATAGAAAACCTACAGATCCACCCATATTTGTTCGAACTGTTGACATTATAACGGTGTCCTCTTCACAACCTTGAAATCCATCAACGCGTTTTACCTTCACACTAAACCCATTATGCTTTACATATTGCTTACCTAGCTTCTCCTCTATGGCAACAACTTGGGCTGTGTAAGGTGGTATGATCCCTATGCTTAATCTGAATTTCAGTTTTTCTGAACTGTAAAGAACAATTCATCAGTGATAAGTTGAGATCGAATTATAATTTCATATTGTAAACTTCAAGGGTGTTAATTTTCATATACCTTGAAAGAGCTTTTCCACTAATATTGAAGCTACCTCCACCTCCGCCATACTTTTCCTGCTATGCTTAGCATCAAAGCGTTCTATTCTGCCATGAACGTTGATAAAAGAGTAAGGACCATACATCCTCCCATGTAGATAATGCCTCTCATAGCTGTTCAACTTCACGTTCTCTCCATCCATAATCAGTTTATCATAGAACTTTTCATTTGGTAAAATACTAATAGGCGTTCGATACTGAATATTGAGAAGATGCTTCTCATGGCCCAAAGAAACCAGCCTTTCAAAAATACTCCTTCCAAAATAAGTTCGCTGGCACACCTGCGAAACGTGATAAACTCAAGAATAAGAAATGTAGAAAGGTTTAAACACTGATATAATTATCATTAGCTAGTGAAAATCAATATCAGTGTGTGATCCATTTTCTAGCCCGTCAAGTAAGAATGTGCAAGTAATACGCCTAATTGCAACAGAAGAATGAGATAGTATTGTTCAATGCACAAACTAAAAAACTAAAAAAACAGGCCTCGCTCAGAACCATTGCAGGCAGCTGGCACTCGGCGTCGATTAGAATTTCATGCCTAAGGCCTGGAAGCTGCAGGTGTTAAGGATTCACACTCTTTCAATTGGGCAGCTTCATCCACAATTAAAAACTCCCCTGACCCTGATACTCCCCTCTTAGTCGAAAAGAGCTACAAGCTGTTGTGCACAATAATAGCGTAGCGTTTGCCAAGCAAAATTCCTCTATAACCCTTCTATCTATTGTTACTGGCAATTTAAGAACTTTACGAAGAGATAAAACAAGATGGAGGAACTCAAGCATGGCCTTCCATACTCTCTTCGTTGCCATGTCTCACCAGCCATTGCATACGTCTTGTATGGATAAGTGATTTTTTCTTTGCTAGTTGAAAGGAACTTCTAATCTTCTCATCGTCTATATCCATCGTGAACCTCATGTTCTTCCTTGAGGCTTTGTCTTCAATCTCAACAGGAATAGTAAATACCTTCTCCAAGTCTGTTTCTGCATTGTGACTGGAATTCAACCAAATCCTTAGCGATTCCATCATACTATGGAATTTGTTGAGAAGCATTATGACAATCGATGTTAACTTTTTTGAAAAGTGCTGGCACAGTATTTTAATCTGCTGTCTCAGACTCTCTGAAATGGATACAAATATTTTCTTAACGAACTCTCTAAATGTCATGGGAGGACCCTTCTCAACCTTGATTGCCTCTTCTTCTACTTCAATTTTCTCGTCCTTCTTTACCCATTTCCCCTTCTCTTTGTGCTTCTGTTTTTTCTTAATTCCCCCTTTGATTGGCTTTGAACCTCGAAATTTCTCATCTTTTACATCTTCTGTTCCTCATCCTTCTCTTTTCCTCCCATGTTTCGATTTGGATCGGACGAGGACTGGGAGAAATTCTCTTCCTCAGCTTTGCCATCGGATTTACTCTCATTCGCCTTCTTAACATCTTCCACATAGCGATTATATTCACTGATGCAGCCTTGAAACAAAGCCTTTATATCTTTGACCTGATTGTTACACCCAGTAAGATGAGCAAAACAATGCTTAGGCAGATCAACGTGATGTTTACGATATATTTCTCCAAACCTTGCTCCTTGATCTTCATCTTCTCTTCATTGCCAAACAATATCACATCCCAAAAGGAGCAACCAGACGGCATCCTCTCTACAAGCAGCAGTAAGAGTCGAGAGGCTATTCGCACCACCGCAACGTTTGTGGGCGCGCTCACAAAAGAGCAGTCATCGTCTTCGTCTTACCAGTCCCCAGCGGCCCCCAGATAAGCTTGGCAGTGGGTTGATGATAGCATTTCCTGCCGGACAGACAGCACATAACTGCGTTAGCTCGAGCCTCGTTAAAGTCGAAGCTACTCAACTTAGCTCCCACACTGTTATGCTCTACTGCTCCAGAAGTACTAGACCAACAATCGCACTCGTCGGATTTTTGCATTAATGAAAATACCGTGTATGATATCAAGATACGAGCTCTCACCGAGGTCACATTGTACAAAGCAATCTTCATGACTCCATACGAGCTCTTGTTCTGCTCTTTGCCCATTTTCAGACACTTCCAATATTGATTGTTGGTAGTCAAGTTTTCTAAAAGGACTACGTATATAGGTTCCTTTTTTGGATACATATCACCTGTATTGGCCAGGGGCTTGCTTGTGCTAACCTCGATCAGGTACTTTGGGCCCTTGGCACCCTCATCACCCTTAGTTATGAAAGCAAGTGTGTATGGCCTGCTGCTCCTCATAAGAACACCGATCGACTTGGGTCTCACACTTGAAAGGGTGAAGAGATCTCCGCTCTTGGGTTCACATGCATCGCTTAGATCTAAGTGACGATGGCCATTTTTCACATGCTGGACGACGAGCTTATAATAGGTTAGATTACTTTCGAGCGGCAACTTTTTGTTGGCACGGTCTGCAGAGAGTATGTAAAAGATTTGAGTGAAGTGCAACTCGGGTCTCTTCTATCTCAGAGGCACCATGAAGGATGAAGTGTAGTCATCAAGGGCGGAGAAGGTGTGTGGAATCTCGTTTACCTGGAACATACAGTTCAATCTTGGTAACTACACATTGCCACTCCTAAAAACTTGACGATAAAATGTTAGTTGATCATACCTGGCCCTGGTACAACTTGTTATTCAAAACATCGTTGAGCTTCCATGAGAAGACCAAATCCACAAGGTCCTTTTCCTTCTTCTCTGCAAACATTTCTAATACAAGTTGTCGCTGGCATGTTTGTTTGAAGAATCAACAACCCTGAAGTCTCCTTCCCCTGCCTCTTTGCAGGTGGATGAAGTGAAAAGTGAAGAAACTCAAAACGTGCAAATTCCGAAGAGTCGGAGAAGAAAAGAAAGAAAGACTACCTGGGTAACTCGTCTAACTTGGATCTCTTGAATCTTCCTCCCCAAGAGAACGTTCTCATCTCCTCGCTCGCGAAGGCGAATGTTTCGAGAACAAGTTTGAAAGCGTTCGCTACATTCTATGCAAAAATATCTTAAACGGGAAGTTGTAAACAAGATTCAACAAAATTTTAAGGCCGGTACGTTAGAAAAACGGAAAAAAATATTTAAGAAAGAAAATACTATTTATTTTATGTGCCTCGAGCAAGGGAGAAAAAATAATTATTAAGAGATTTTTTTCTTGAATTTTCTTATAAATTTTGTAAAAAAATTATTTGTTAAGAGATTTTCTACTGGACCCATCTTAATACGGAAAATTGTTTTCAACTTCGACCTATTTTTTTTTTCAATCTAAACAGACTTTGCATTGATAAAGCATTTGGATTAAAATAGGAAGTAGATTTTCATAAAATGGGCCCCAATAAAAAATCCTTTCACAAATTATTTTTTCATAAAATTTGCAAAGAATTATAAAAAAAGAAAAGTGGTCTTGATTTCCTTTTTCTCTTTTAATCCAAATACATGTAAAATTGATGTTTTTTTTCTTTTTTTATGTTTTTCTTAATTTTTTCCGATCAAAATAGAATCCAACTTTTCAAAAAATATACTTTTTTCATTTTAAAATCTATCAATCTAAACAAAACCTAACAAGGTACGGCTACTAAAATCACATCTCTTTTTTTTAGTGACTTGGCTTGTATGAGATGCCATTTGCTTTGTTTTTCCAAATTCGTGTAAATATAAAAAAAAAGTTAAAAGGCAATATTAGCTTTTTTTAAAATAAAAAAATTCAAGTTTTTTTTTAAAAAAAGTTAAAATCACCTGCGCTTCTAAAGAAAGCATTTATATTATCGCCTTTAAGCGTGTATGATAAGCTCTGTTTACGTGAAAAGGACATGAATTGATTACCTTCTCTTAAACGAACGTATGTGAAGCTGCTGGCGATGCTTTGCAGTGGCCGTTGGAAATGCTCGTGTTGACTTTTTCTAGTGTCATGTAATCACTGACATTTTAAATTGAACACATTATCTTTTAGCTCGGGTAATGTTAGCCAAATTATCATTTAACTTTTATACTAAGTCAACTTGCCACTTTTTCCCTCTCCTTTTAAAAAAAATTATTTGATTACTCTCAAAACTAATACCATTACATAATTACAATTAGGGGATAAACATGGTAAATTTGTAATAGTTAATTAGGGGATAAACGGACCTGGTAGAAGCTCCAAGTGTGTCATCGCACTTAGGCAGTGAGCTCTTACTCCATACCTACACATCAAATTTAGAAGCTAATGCCTGCTAACTGAATGATGCATCAACTCGACATGAACATTACACACAACATAATCAATAATCATCAATGTGAAAATAATTCTAACTCATCTTATTTATACCAATTTCATTGTATTTTTCTAAGTTACGTCGTAGTCAATTAGTATGCTCAAATTTAATTTACCTCATTAGATCACTTAACATTCATTCACTAATAATCGCATCATGCAATCATCACTTCATTCATGGTCAGACATTATCATGACAATTAATCAATCCTAACATACTGTGATTAAATTGGAGGTAATTATACCTCTCATTGTTGACAATCGACGAAGGCTAGGGTTTCGTCACGCGTCTTGAAGCTCAAATTCGGCGCTTATCAGCGTCCGAAGTTCGATCAGGTTTGACTAGATGACCTCCATGGAAGATCCACCGAATTCCACCCAATACATTGTTTGGTCAGGAAACAATGTGGAACATCCTTTACAAGCACAAGTATGATGAAGTAAGAAGTTTTTGCGTTGGTACATACTGATGTGTGTGGGCCTCTGGAGGTAAAATCTCTCGGCAGTTCTATTTATTTTGTTACTTTTATTGATGATATTTCTAGGAAGTTGTAGGCTTATGACATGAAAAATAAAAGTGATGTTTTTGGCATCTCTAAGAATTTTCATGTATTGGTTGAAAGAAAGACCGACAAACTCTTGAAATGCCTTAAAAGTGATAATGGTGGTGAATATTATTCTATTAAGTTTGATAAATATTGTAGCAAGTATGAGATTACCTATGAAAAGACGGTTCCTTATACTCCGAAACATAATAGGGTGGCTAAAAGAATGAACAGGACCATCATTGAGAGGGTGAGAAGTATGTTGTCTGGGGTGAAGCCATGATCACAACTTGTTATTTGATCAATAGATCTCCTACAAATGCCTTGGATAATGACATTCCAGAAGTGTTTGGAGTGACAAACAAAGTCAGTTATTCTCATTTGAGAGTCTTTTGTAAAGCTTTTGGCACATGTGCCAAAGGAGCAAATGGCTAAGCTTGACTCTAGAGCCAAAGGAGCAAATGGCTAAGAATAGAAAATTAATTCGAAGCAGAGATATAGTTTTCCGGGAGGATCAAACAGTTGAGGACTTTGGCAAGGAAGAAATTCCTCAAAAAAAATCTCATGAAACCTTGGAAAAGATAAAAGAACTTTCAACCTCAACTAGAAGTAAAGAGGCTACTGAGGATGACACAATTATTCCCCCACCTATTGATGATGAGGGTGAGGATGTGGTGTCAGATGATATTTCTAATAAGTTTGTTGATGTTAGACAAGAACAGGAAGATTCTGATTAAGGGAAGCCAACTAATGTGAGGAGATCAACTCGTTAACCAGTTCCATCAATTAGATATCTATCATCAGAATATGTGGAAATCACTAAATGTGGAGAACCAGAAAATTTCAATGAGGTAAAACCTCATGTTGAAAAGGAGAAGTGGTTGAAGGCAATCTAAGATGAGATGAAATCTTTGCATGGTAATCACACCTATGAGTTAGTGGACCTTCCTAAGGGGAAGAGCGTATTGAAGAACAAATAGGTTTACATGATTAAGCATGAAGAAAGCAACACACAACCAAGGTACAAGGCAAGGTTGGTGGTGGAGGGCTTCGAACAAAAGAAAGGTATTGATTTCGATGAATTTTTTTCTCCTGTTATTAAAATGTTTTTGATTTGAATTATTCTGGCCTTGGCCGTAAGTTTGGATTTGGAAGTTTAACAATTAGATATGAAGACGGCCTTTGTTCATGGTGATCTTGTGGAGACTATATATATGGAGCAACTAGAGGGTTTTGAAATTAAAGAAAAGAACAAATGGTGTGCAAAGTGGTACAAAAAATTTGATTCTTGTATAGAAAGCAGTGAGGACAAGAAGTTTGTTTTGAATCACTGTGTATTCATCAAGAGGTTTGATGATGGTGACTTTATTATTCTGTTACTTTATATGGATGACATGCTGATTGTAGGACATGGTGAGACCAAATTGCAAGTTTAAAGAAGAATTTGAATGAATAGTTTGCAATGAAGGATTTAGGACTGGCAAAATAAATCTTGGAAATGTCTATTTGGCATGACAGGGAAGCTAAAAAGCTTTAAATGTCACACAAAAAGTACATAGAAAAGGTACTTAGAAAATTTTAACATGAAAAATGCAAAGCCCATTAGAGGTCCATTTGGGGGTCATTTCAAGTTTAATAAAGTGACTTAAGTAAAACAGAGATGAAGGAAAAATGATAAAGGTTTTTTATGCTTCTGTAGTTGGTAATTTGATGTATGTGATGGTTTATACAAGGCTAGACATAACATATGCAGTTGGAATAAAGAGCATTGACAAGCAGTTAAATGGATAATGAGGTACTTGAGAGGTAAATCTAAATTGTGTTTGTGTTTTTGAAGTGATAAGCCTTTATAAGTTGTCTATACCTATGCAGACATGGCAGGTGATTTGGAAACAAGAGGGTCAACATCTAGGTTTGTTATTAATTTTGCTAATGGGGTTGTATCTTAACAATCTAGATTGCAAAAATATGTTACATTATCCACAACTGAAGTTGAATTTATTACTACTACATAAGCTTGTAAGGAGATGTTATGGACGAAAGATTTTTTAATGGAATTGGTGTTAAACAGGAGAGATATATTGTATACTGTGATAGCCAGAGTGAAATTCACTTGAATAAAAATTTAAGTTTTCATTTGAGATATCACTCGATAAGAGATGTATTGGAAAACAAATCTTTTGAGTTAACAAAAATCCAAGAATGTTTCAGATATGATGACTTAAGTTGTGTCAAAGGAAAAATATGTTTACTGCAAGAATATAGCAGACATGGATGGAGTTTTTCATGCCGGCTAGAGGTATTTCATGGAATCGAGAAGGGGAGGTTTGTTCGGTTGTCCCTCCTTCGCAAATACATAAAATTACAACCTTGTTTTAGACAAAAATCAAGATTTTGTTGATTTGGTTATTTTAAAGGAATAAAAATAACGTCAACGCATTTCTTCTTTAATTTTTTGGGTTTTGGAGAAAAAGGGTCACGAAGAGATAAAGAAAATTGTGTGGATTGAAAAAGGTGAATATTTTTTTGAGATTCGCTTAAAATTGTCAATATTAATCTCGCTGAGTTCTTAATCTATAATTCTCTATTTTCTTTCTTTATGGTTAATACCAATTTTGTATAAAGTATAGTAAATTGGTATTGGAGAATTTATTCTTTGGTGGATTTTTTTGTATTAAGAATCTTTTCACACTTCTGTTACTTTTTGGGAAGATATAATGAATTTCATCTAGTTGTTTGCCCGTGATTTTTTTCTAAATTTTAGATTTTTCACATAAAATTGATTTGTATGATATTTGTAATTATTTGGTAGTTCTAATCTTTATGTGTTGAAATAGGAAATTTATATTCAGTTTGTGTGGTTAATCCTAATAAGGATAAGTGCCAACAAAACAAATTGTTAAGGGAAAGAGATTGGATTTGTGCAACAAGGGAGAGAACTTCTAATCCACCAAGAGATGTTCTTTTAACAATCAATTATTTTGTCAAGGTCTAGCAATGAAATCCCAAATTATTAATTATAAAGTGATCCCTTTGAACAAAACTTGTTCCGCATCAATTAGGGATCCGAGAATAAGCAATGGTTCCCGGTGCGCATCTGAGCTGGGGATTTTCGGTGTCTTTTTCAACGTCAAAAGCGTAGTGCCACAGTATACAAAGAAAACTCAATAATCTGGCACCGTCAATTATTGGAATAAAAAATTTCCACATTTTTTTTTGTCATTTATTGACTTCTTTTTTCATTTAAAATAACGTTGCCAACCCTTTTTTTTGTTGGTGGTATATTCCACGCTTAATTGCCATCCACATGCGATGATGTTAGCACACAAGTGGAATCTGAGAGCGTGACCAGAAACGGACCGAACAAAACCCCTTGCAACCTTCGCGCGAAGGGGCAAAGCAAAAGCTTCATTGGAGTTTGGTAAGGCTTGGGGGGAAAAAAAAAAAACATAAAATGATCCGCCTCGTCATGCTGCTTTGGCACTCCACCAGAAGCCACTTCCCACAGTCACTAATCGTCAATTGCCTTTGTCGACACAAGTTGTTGGCCATTCCTTGTCGTCCCCAACTCTCTCCCCATTTGCCCTGGCGCCTACTACACTTTGCCCAAGTTCGAACACCTGTTTCATGTCCCAGGTACCGAACAACAATATTCTTGGTCGCAAAGTTTTTACATAGTCCAACTCTGATGTATAGCCAGCCTTACGACTAAATTGTTACGATATATTGTCATTCAAGATACGTAGTGTGGTTTCAATAACTTGCTAACTAAGCCTTAGAAGTGTTGTGACCCAATAATACATCAGCATGATCTCCTACACCTAGGGGACACTTTTAGGGACCAAGGGCCACTCAGCTTTACACGTAAGTTGTGTCTATTACAAGAACAAATCGTATATAAGTTTGGGGGTGAGAAGGTGCCCGCCATTAATGAATCGATCAAATTAAGAGACAAGATGCATGCACAAAATAATTCAATAATAATAAGTGGGCCGATTTGGCCGTGACGTTCATTCCTACCGAAATCCAGCTCGTCTCTTTGTCACAATGCACTTTATAGCGGACCCCACTTCCCGGAAAACGGAATCGGGCCGTCCAATGTCGCAAATCGCAGCCCACCAAGACATAACCGACGGATCCGATATTGCCACGATTCCCCGCCATTGCGTATTCAAGCATCCGTTCTCCCTCTTTCTTCTTCGCACCGTCGCCGGCCGTCGCCATTACAAATCCTGCGAACTCTCGCGGAGTTTTTCTTCGCCTCGAATTCGTCGAATCCTCTGCAAAATTCCTCGCATATCGGTGGTTTTGGTTCAATGGGGTGAAAGATTGGTTCTTTTCCGATTTTTCCCGACTTTTTGGGTGTTGTTTTGATAGAATTAACTCTAGTTTTGCAAGATCTTCACGCATGAGCTGGTTTGACAAGCTACGCTCTTCGTCGAATTCCTGCCAATTCGCCGAAGGCCTCCTGATCTTCATCCTTTACCATTCGTTCCAGTTATTTGTTAATAGTTTTTCTATACGTAATTACCCGTAAACAAGACATTTTCGAGGAGGGATTGGCTTGTCTTTGTCTTTCGGTCGTTCGTTTGCGTTGCTTCTGAGGTCATGGATTCTGACGAACCGGATTCTCTGGATTCGTTGCATGGTGAGTGTTTTTTTAAAAAAATTTTGTTATTATAATTATTAGATAAGATTGGTGTTTATGCTGTTGGGATTATATTTACGTGGCATGAAATGGTTAATTTTTTATACAATGCAGATTGGTTTCATTGTTTATGTATTGCTGACAGGCTTTGAATAGTTAATGCCTTGGATTAGTTCGTCATGGACGCTTCACACCGTTGTTTATTGGAGATTTGAACGCAGTCGTTCAAAAAAAAAATTTTTTTTTTAAGCAATTAGGCCACACATGGCTTCTTTTACCTTGTATCTGGTACTTTTCAGCTTTCGTTTCAACGTCGATCTTATTATATGGATGATGCCCTTCCCATTAGGACAGGCTGTGGCTGGTGTTTCACTTTAATGTTAAATGTAATCATAGTGAGTAACTATGATTAGTATAGGCTAAGGAGCCTCTCACAGAAAGCATATGTTGACTTTTAGTTCTTGTTCAGACATTTTTTATGATCAAAAGCTTATATTTCCAAATCTACTAATTTACTAAAAAGAGCCATGCACAAAATTGGTAATGTAAGAAATATGAGAAGCTTTAGCCAAAGCCCGTGTACTGGGTGCATAAGTGTTTTGTTGGAAAATTTAGTATATTTTATTTCTGAGTTATCAAGATAGTAGCTTCTGAAATATGCATTTGATATGATTTTTAATTGTGTTATTGTCTTATATCGTGGTAAATTTGTTTAGGCTCATTAATTTCACCAATCAAGTTTAGAGAACCTTCTCGGTCTTCAGTCATTGTAATTGGTGGTGGGATTTCAGGCATTGCAGCTGCCTGCGCACTTGCAGATGCTTCCTTCAATGTAATTTCTTAATTTGGATATTTTCTTTTCCTTTTCTCTAGTTAGAGGAAGATAGGTCGGCCGCAGATGAATATTGTAATTGCACTGATGCAGGTTCTCATACTGGAATCGCGTGATAGGATTGGAGGCAGAGTTCACACTGACTATTCATTCGGCTTTCCCGTTGATATGGGGGCTTCGTGGCATGTCTAAATAGTTATTTGACATTCTAATTGTCTAAAAAGTTGATATTTTTAAATATAGGATGCGCATAAATATGTTGTCTGTTTATCTTACCAATTTTGTGCTGTTCAGGCTTCATGGTGTCTGTGATGAGAACTCATTGGCTCCACTAATAAGATCTCAAGGACTTACACTGTACCGCACAAGTGGTGACAACTCTTTGTTGTATGACCACGATTTAGAAAGGTTGGTCACCTCACCTCTAAAAGTATAGAAATTTCTCCATTTTTTTTCGATGTCTGAGATGGGGGAAGGGTGGGTGGTTGAAAATTTTGTTAAATGCTATAATTTTCTTTTCAGTTATGCGCTTTTTGACATGGATGGTCATCAAGTACCTCAACCTTTAGTTATTGAGGTGGGAGAGACACTGAAGAAAATTCTTAAAAAGGTATGCTTTATCTTTTAATTTATTAAGTGAGCTTTAGTCTGGTAACCTTGTTGTCTGATTTTGAATAGATATTGCAGACAGAGATGGTTAGGGATGAGCATATTGAAGATATGTCTGTCCTGCAAGCCATTTTCATTGTTCTGGAAAGGAACCCAGAGTTGAGGTTGGGGAATTTTTATTTTTATTAAATATATTTTGATGATTATTAGAATGATTGTCCCTTCTTCATGCTAATATTCATATGGGACTACACCAGGTTGGAAGGCATGGCTCACGAAGTACTTCAGTGGTTTATATGCAGAATGGAAGCATGGTTTGCTGCAGATGCAGATATGATATCGTTGAAAAGCTGGGATCAGGTGTAACTGCGATGAGTATTTATTTTTTTGCATATGTTCTGTTGTCAAGCTTTTACATATTAAGCTATTGATCCTGAAAGATGTAGAAATGATGGTGTGCACCTATTTCTCTTGATGCTAGATATGCATGTTTAGATTCTTGTTTAGTATTTCAATTCTTTTTCTATCTGTGGAATTAATGACAGGGATCTTTTAAAATGCTTTATGAATGTTCTGCAAGTCTTCTATACTTTTGTATTAGAAGAATGAGTTCTTTAACATAATCTTATTCATTTAAAACATGTATGATTACTGTACGTTCTTTTCCCTTTCGAAAGAGCACTCCTTGAAAATAAGTTGATCATGTATGTGATGGATCTAATCATTATCATCTATCATATCCAACATGGTCTGTGTGGGGCATCCAGTTGGTGTGCAGAGAGTAAGGACATAGTTTCATATCTTTTTCATTCCGTCCATCAATGTATGTGTTGGACTTCTTCGTTTATTTTTGCATTTGGTCCATCTGTATGGCATCGTATTCGTGTTTTTTTTTTCTTAAAAAAAGGAATGGATCAATAATGCATGAATATGGAAAAAAATTTTGTAAGTAATCATTTTTTATTTGATTTTGGAATGTAGGAGGATGTTCTTTCTGGTGGTCATGGACTAATGGTGGAAGGATACTACCCCATTGTACAATCTTTGGCTAAAGATCTTGATATACGCTTGAACCATAGGTTTGATGCCATAAAACATGTTTTCAGTTATTGCATTATAGGCAAAGTGTAGAGTAACACTGTAGGAGGTTGGGGGAAAGCTACTGTCAGACGCCTAGTTTTTTATTCATGAAACGTGTGATTATTATAAATTTTTTGGCGGTTTTGTTTTCCTGCCTTGCATGATGTTTTGACAAAATCCACGAGGAAAAGATCTGAGCTTTTTTTACAATGCATTTCATTCCAAATTGTTGACAAAATCTCCCTAGTTCTTGTTACTTGGTTCAGCAGTCCGCAGGATTGATTCCTTGTCCTTTCATCAATTAGAAATCACATCCAAGCCTTTCTTTTACTTATTTTGGTTGTTGACTATTCAATAATGCCCTTCGCTGAATCTCCAAGAAAATTTGCAAATCTTGAAGTTATCCAACTTTCAAATATCTTCACATTATATATTGTGCCTTTTTTTAAGTTGGAAAGATGTGTTTTTTTCCTGGATTTGTGTAGTTAACTTCTGATTTTGACATTCAGGGTCACAAATATTTCTCAGTTGTGTGATCGGGTAATCCTTACTGTTGAAGATGGGACAGAATTTGTTGCTGATGCCGCTATCATTACAGTTCCACTTGGCGTCCTTAAGGCCAATCTTATTGAATTTCAGCCAAGATTACCTAATTGGAAGGTCTCTGCAATTTCTGATCTGGGAGTTGGCAATGAGAATAAGATTGCTCTTCTTTATGATACTGTTTTTTGGCCGGATGTGGAGTTATTGGGCGTTGTAGCTCCTGCATCTTATGCTTGCGGGTATTTTCTTAATCTTCACAAGGCAACGGGCCACCCCGTGCTTGTATACATGACTGCTGGAAGATTTGCTTATCATAGAGAGAAGTTGTCTGATGAGGAAGTTGTCGGTTTTGTTATGTTGCAGTTGAAAAAAATGATACCCGGTGCAACAAATCCGGTGAGATATTTTTTCCTTGAATATACTTATAATAATCATGCTTGTTAGATTTAACAAAAAACACATTAAGATTTATTTTTTATTGCTCATATTACCATGATTTCTTGTTGGAGATAGAACTGACATTTGGCATGTATTTTTGGATTATCTTGCAGGTCAAATATCTGGTCTCTCGTTGGGGTACAGACCCAAATTCTCTTGGATCTTACTCTTATGATCTTGTTGGGAAGCCATCTGATTTGTACGAGAGACTTAGAGCTCCTGTCGACAATCTTTTCTTTGGTGGAGAGGCGGTTAGTATGGACCATTCTGGTTCTGTACACGGAGCTTATACTGCTGGAGTTCTAGCTGCGGAGGATTGTTTGAAATGTTTATTGAATAAAAATGGAAAGTCGGATTTATGCCAACTTGTCTCAAGACAAGAGAAGCTGCAGGTTACCGTTCCTCTTCGCATTTCAAGAATGTGAATCAATTATCTGTTAAATGACTTAGCTATCAACTGGTCGTCGAATATCCGTTAAATATTTGATCTTTCCTGAATCGGGCATGACTTCTTGCCTTTTATCGTTTTTAAGTTACTGGTTTCTAAGTATATGCTTTTTGCTGTAAGCCTGTGATTTGATCGGACAAAAATGTCCTGACTTTGATCTAAATTATATAAAAGCTGTTTCCTATGAAGTGTTATTTAGTTTCCTTTGATCAAAATTTACTGCCGTTCAATTTTGAGGAAAGCAAGGCTTGGGAACCGTATGTAAACGAAAGCTTATCCGAGGGCATGAGCATCTAGTAGATTTATCCCGAGGCAGTAGTGGTTGAAAGGTTTTTGTTCTCCTTTACCAGCTAGACCATGATGATTCTTAGATCATTATTGTTTGAGCTTGTTGCTACCATCAAACTGGTTGAAGTTTGGTTCAAGATCAGAGACTTCGGTACAACATTGAAATAATTCACGTCAGGTGCACGGCATTTCTCGGTTGCATGATGCACAACCGATCAAGCAGTTCCTTGGGAGGAGTTGAAAGATGCCTTGCGCCTTATTAAAGACCAAACACAAACAAGCCAATGCCTAGATATCACACAAGTCATTGCCTAGAATGGCTAGTAGTACTCGATGTTGCGTTGTCCCACCTGAAGTACACGAAAATGCAATCTTATTTTGGATAGAAATAAAGATTTTTAAAAATACACGTTGCTCTTCGTGCGAGAGGAATAAAATTGACATACGTTTTTCTTCTTGGATTTTGGAGAAAAAAGACCACAAGGGGAGAAAAAGAAAAAATTGTGTGGATTGAAGATAAGTTTTGTTGAGATTCGCTTGTGATTGTCAATTTTAATTTCGTTAATTTCTTAATTTGTAATATTTTTCTATTATTCTTTATTTTCTTTATTTATAGTTAATACCAACTGTGTAGAAATTACAATAAATTGGTATTGAAGAGTTTGTTTTAATATAAATATTTTCTGTATCAAATTATGATATAATAAATTTAATCCGGTCATTTGCCCCATGATTTTCCCCCAAATTTGAGATTTTCCAAGTAAAATTATTTTTGTTCATATTGGAAGGTATTTCTTTTCGGGCTTATTATGTTTATTTTGATAGGTACTTTTTATCAATTATGTCTTGAAATGTGGATTTAAATGTTTGGTTATCCCAACAAGTGGTATCAGAGCCTGCTTGGTTTCTTGGTTTAGTTGTTGCAAAATTTGGTTATTGATATTTTATGTTTGTCAGGTGTTTAACAAAATTTTTAAGAACCTAATTGATATATTTGTGATTCATATTTCAACAAGATGATTAATGAGAAGCATATTAAGATGATATCTCTTAAAGGGCCGAGTAACTCACACTATTAGAAAGGAAAAATAATTGATGATTTATATTCCAAGGATTTGTGGGAATAATTGTTTGACGGCTAATTGTGATGCTAGTTGGGTAATTGATTCGGGAGCATCATTCTATATAACTCCAAGTAGAAATTTCTTTACTAACTATAAACCTTCGGATTTGGGTATAATGAAGATGAGAAATAGTGACTAAAATTATGGGACTTGGAGCTGTGCATATAGTAACCAACATGAGTTACAGATTAGTGCTTAAAAATATCAGACATATTCCAGATTTGAAGATAAATTTGCTGTTAACCGGAGTACTTGATGATGAAAGATTTGGTTCATAATTTGCACAAGGCGTGTGGAAACTTGTGAAAACTTCTCTTGTTGTTGCTAAAGGGAAGAAGTGTTGTAATTTATACATCACTGAGACGAGTCTAGTTCGAGGGGAGGTTAATATCTCCTTATTTGATTCCACTGCTAATTTGTGGCACCATCAATTAGAACACATGAGTGAGAATGGACTAGGGATTGAAGAAACTAAATCTCTTTCCCAAGGTTAAGGATATCAAAATTAGTCTGTGTGACCACTGTTTAGTGGAGAAACAATGTAGGACATCCTTTGCAATCATAAGTATAAGAAAGTCAAAAGTTCTTGATTGCTACACACTAATGTGTATAGGTGTATGGAGGTAAAATCTCTTGGCAATTTTATTTATTTTTTCACTTTTATTTATGATACTTCTAGGAAGGTGTGGGTTTATGACATGGAAAATATAAGTGATGTTTTTAGTATCTTTAAGAATTTTCATGTATTGGTTGAAAAAGAAACTAATAAGCTCTTAAAATGACAAGTGATAATGGTGGTTAATATTATTTTGTTGAGTTTGATGAATATTGTAGCAAGTATGAGATTAGGCATGAGAAAACGGTTCCTTATACTCCTTAACATAATAGAGTGAATAGGACTATCTCTGAGAGGATTAGAAGTATGTTGTCTTCAGCTAAGCTCCCTAAAAGCTTCTAGGGTGAGACCATGAGCACAACTTGTTATTTGATGAATAGATTTCCTATATATGCCTTAAATAATGACATACTAAAAAGGATTTAGAGTGACAAAATTGTCAGCTATTTTCATTTGAGAGTTTTTTGTTGTAAAACCTTTATGCATGTGTCTAAGGAACAAAGGACTAAGCCTTTGCACATGTGCCCAACTAAAGCTGAATTTATTACTACTGTAAAATCTTGCAAGGAGATGTTATAGATGAAGAGATTTTTGAATGAAATTAGTGTTAAAAAGAAGATATACATTGTACACCGTGATAGCCAAAGTACAATTCACCTGAGTAAGAATTCAAATTTTTATTTAAGAAACAAATACATTGATGTGAGATATCACTGGGGGTAAAAAAATGTGTTAGAAAACAAATCTCTTCAACTAATGAAAATTTATACTGAAAGGAATATTTCAGACATAATGACTAAAGTTTTGTCAGAGAAACATGTTTACTGTAGGAATAGAGAAGACATAGATGGAGCTTGCTAAAAGTATTTCATAGAGTTGAGAAGAAGAGGTTTGTTAGGTTGTCTTTCCTTTGTAAATATATGAAAAGATAATCTTATTTTAGACAAAAACCAAGATTTTTTAGAAAATGCGTTTGCTTCGTCTGAAAGGAATAAAAGCAACAACAGACACTTTTTTTATTGGAGATTGGAGAAAATATGTAACAATATAAGAAAGGGAAAAATTGTATGGATTAAAAAATATGAATGTTTTGTTAAAATTTGCTTGTGATCGTCAATGATAATTTCACAAAATTCTTAATTTGTAATATTTTTTTTGTTATTCTCTATTTTTTTATTAGTAGTTAATACTAATTATGTAAAAATTACAATAAATTAGTATTACAAAAATTTTTCTCCAACAAATATTTTATATATCATATATTGAATTTGATTCTGCCCATTATTTTCTCCAAATTTGGGGCCACATAAAATTATTTTTGTACATCAATTATGTATGTCTATTTCGATAGATATTTTTCATCAATAATGTGTTGATACGATAGTTTAAATATTTGGTTAATCCCAACACTATGGCCAAAATAAGAAAGAAGAAGATCAGACAGCTTATTCTCTAGAATGACTAGTCTTACTCAAGCTAAAAGAGTTTCAATTTCTCTCCCACAACTGAGCATTGTGCTCAGCACGTCTTCACACAAAAGCAGCGATGGCGGAAACCACGGCAGCGCCCACCGGAAAGCCCTCTGTTGGCAGACACTGGCGCAGTTGCTGCCCCTCACACACGGACCCTTGAACCTGTGGCTCTGTGACTCGCAGATCCTTGCCTCGGCAGAGCTCGGCCCAACATTTCCTAATAAAAATTAAATCACCCACAAAATTATAGGACGTGTTGAATTGTTACACAACCGTGCAAGCATCAACTACGTTCTCTAGCAATTTGAGAGTAGAAAGATGAAGTGATCCCATTAGTACATGATCAGCCAGTGGACATGATCAGCAAAACCATGATAAAAATGGCTGGGAACAGACGTGATCCTATTAGTACTGAAAGATAGACTCAGAGCGAGGATTTGAAGGATGAGATGGAATGCAATGGAAGAGGGAGGAGTTTGTGGTGCTTACATAGATGACCAAAGTAGCGACAGTGAACAGTAAATGAGCATATTCCAGATTTATGCCAAGACTGTACAAGCTGGTGAGGGAAAGCTGCATTTGATTGTGACGAAAGAGATAATTGGACCGACAAAGATAAGAGGCGTGGCCCGTTATAGCTCAAAAGTAGGACTTTGGCCTGTTCTTTTGATTAATTTCAAAAAGCATGCCTACATATATAGCAAGGAAAGCTTATTTTCGAGTCTCATGGCAGCCCACACAGCAGTCATGAATTATTATACGGTACACAAGCTAGTGATGATGAAAGTTTTATTTCTTATTTTTAATACCCCATTTTCTTTCCCATAAATCAAACATTTTTACCTTTCATAGAACCCAATTTATCTAAAGAGAAAATTGTTTGAATTCGTTTGACTCGCCTACAGGAGCTCTAGAACAAGCTCCATCAGAAATTACGAGACGCTTGAAGCCAACAATCACGGTCTGGTCTGTCGTATCGATTTGAGATACGTATCACCCCTTTAAAACTGATACGCATCGGTACCATATGGGACCGATTGGTAAGAAATTAGTTTTATATATATATATATATATATATATATATATATAATAGTTGAGCTGCTCTGTGTTGCATGAAAATGCAGCGCATTGAATCTGGGCTATTGATCCAGATCCGGCGGCCCATCGCTCGCCCATCCCCCCACCCCCGTCATCAGCACCCCGGCACCCC
>JAVDBV010002152.1:0-17468 GCA_032619315.1 Piper longum
ATATATATATATATATTAGAGGACATGATAATTAACTAAATGATTGAGATTCTAATATCGTCACCAGGTGGGAAGGAAATAAGGACGCCGTCAAACACATCAATCTCGATCTGAATATAAACCGAACAAACCAAGTGTTGACAAATTATGCATCCCAAAGTCACTGAGAGTTCACATCATCTACCTGTCTTGATTTTGAGTTGCATCGCGTGGGTTAAAGACTCGGAAGGGATGCGCACGGCACTTGTGTAAACGCAGGAAATTGTGTTTGATAAAAAGATGTAGACCACCAACCGTCCCGGCGCACTAGTTTTTCTACTGCCCTCGGATTTCTCGTCAACCCCATGTAGGCGACATCTGTGAAACAAGTGTTTTTTCTCTTAGCATATGTCAGTCTGTGTTTGGACTTGGAAGAGAGGGATGTTAGCTCAGAAGTCGCCTCTACTACCAAGTCTTCGCTTCTTTAATCTTCTTGTTGCTGCCAGAAGACGATTATTTATCTTCTCCTGACACGATGACGGGATTGTTTTAATTACACAGTCAAATGTATTGGTTTACAAAGGCAAATCCAAGGGAAGGAGGCAGGTTGTAACACGGGTGAACTTGATTTATATTATAATTTGATTTGTTTGCATTCCGGCTCGAACCCGGGCCGAATCAAATAAACTAGAGCACCAAATTTTTAACAGGGTCAAATTTAGCAAAACCTTGGCAATGACATCTGTTCGGTTCGAGCTTAAGTTGAAGTTCAGTTTTTAGGCTAAATTTAAAGAAACATACCATTAAATGGGGAAATGATCTCCGTTCATGATCTAATGCTATTTTTTTCTTATTAACTTAATTATCTCTGATTTTATTTTGGTTTAGATTTAGGTGAAAATCAAATTGGCCAGTTTAATCGATCCATTAAAAAAGCAAAAAAAAAAAAAAAAACCACGGACAAGAGGTTTCAATCAAGAGCTGGTTGGGGATAGCTAAATCTAAGGCAACTCTTTTTCTACTTTCAAAAAAAATAATGAATTATGGGTTAATAATTTTTATTCAAGCCCGAACTAAGTGAATAAGTTTAATTAAATAATCAATTAAAATAGCGCTACTAAATATTAAATCGTGAATAAAATATAAATTAGGATTGAATCCCTGATAAAATATCATCTTAATCATAAATTTTTTATATTAATTAATATCAAATTAAATTAAATTTGATGGAGGGTGGCTTATTTGGGCACTTTAACTTGGTGCTAAACCATTAGGTGTGTAAATGAATCAAGCTTGCTCGCGAACATTTTACGTTTGGCTTGGCTCGCACTAGTTAATTTTGTGCTTAAAAAAAATACTCGGTTCGAAATAGATGAGCTCATTGAACAACGAACACAGTTTAAGTAAATAAGTGTTTGGCTCAACTCGGTTCAAAACTCAAACTTGATATATTTTAACTCGAAAAAATATTTAGCTCGGCTCAGCTCATAAATACTATTAAAGTCATATTAAATTTATATAATGTTCAAAAAAATTAATCTTATATAAATCGAACACATAAATATTTGCTAGAGTCAAACTTAGTTAGAGTTAGTTAAAGTTCGACTTGAACTTAGTTCGAGCTAAATTAAACACCATAAATTTTAAATAAATTTAATTTAATTTATTTGTATTAAAATTCGACTCATTTATATTAAAATTTAAATTAATTTATTTTATATCAAATCAAATTTAAATGTCGTCTCAATTAAACCCGTATCTGCCGTGGACCAGAGATGGGGAGTAGACCGCCGCTGTTCCACTGTCAAGTCATAATCTCTCGCCAAATCTTTTCTTGCGCACTGCAAGCAAAAGCCATTAATACGCAGCTTGGCTCTTATTTTTATCCTTCCGTAGATACCAAACCACACGCTTCTGCTGTCATTTCTCCCAACCTTATTCATCTCCACCTGCGCTGTAACCTAGAAAACTATCCAATGTTTACACAAAAGTTCTTCAACTTAAAATATACGATACTTTTTCGATTTTTATAATATTTTAATAAATTGTTGTCACTATAATTTTCAATTTAATTATAAAAAAAATAACAGAAGTCATCAAATCACTTTTGACAGTTTTATTTAGGATGAGAATTTAGTTCAATTTTTTTTTTAAAAAAGAGATCAAATACTTTTTTATTTTGTAACCTTTTATAACAATACATTGTTATATTATAGTTTACCATATTTTGTCAAATATATTTTTTAATAGTTATTATCTTTTATAATTTTATATTGTTTTAATAACAAGCTCAAAATAAAAAAATAAACACTTTATAAGATATTCAACGTAAAATTATTATAAATCAATTTTTTTATAAATTTAAAATTATTCAACAATTTAATTATAATTTTTTTTCTTCCATTTTTTCATCTGCCACTTTAATATATATAACTCCTGCATCTCTTAACATAAACTCCTCCTATCTTTTTCATCAACCCCTTGTTATCCATTTTCTCCTTCCTCTTTTTTTTTATTTTATCTCTTCTCTTTTTTTTTTCTGTCAAGCTTAAGGTATATATTTTTTATATTGTTGACTATAACCTTTACCAAAATATTTGATTATCTATATTTTTTATTTTTGTCAAACAATGGAATTAGATTTTTTTTAAAATAACTCAATCGGACAAAAGTTATTTTATTAGCTCGATTATTTTTTATAATTATAACAAAAACAAAACATGTGATAATATTTTTTGAGATTTTATATAATCATTTTTATGGCAACAAACCCATGATAAACATTTATCGGAAAAAACTATATCCCATTAAAACGGGTTTATATCTGGCAAAACTCGGCCCAACTACCCGCGATATATGATGCCCACCGGCCGACCGTTTCCTCCGTTTTCGCTAATTTCGCGCTAGCAAGCCCTAAATCCCCCAAATCGGCGGCGGTGACCGGCGGCGGAAATCTGCCAGGAAAACCCTTGTACAGCTCCGACGAGCAGTGCGGCGGACTCAGAGGCGAGATCCGTTGCCGTGCGGCGGCGGGAGCAGCTGGCGCCATCTCTTTCGCCCATTCATGTAGATGGCTGTGCCGGCGACAGGAATTCTGGAGCGATGAGACGGCGCTTGGAGAGTATTCGACCTGTACCCCCTCCATCATGTTTCAGAAGAAAGGAGTTGATTCGAGGTTCACATCAAACTTCTCTCGGTTCATTTGTTGTTTCCTAATCCTCATTTCTTGAAATTGAGCTTACGAGTTCGGAGTTGATAATGTAGCAGTGATTTTCGAGCTTGTAAATAGGGGGAGGTGATTATCACTGTTTGCGAAACAGAAAAATGAAGAGGGGCTTGCTTGAACTATTACTGTTTTGAGGCTTTTCTATGGAGCATTAGCATTGAATTGGATAATACGGCTGTGAATATCACGGGGGTGCAGTTGAATTACGCGTGTATTAAGAATAAAATCAAATTTCAGATATGAACGTATATGATCGTCATATAGGATTTGCCACAGAACGTGATTGTGAATCGAAGATTGATACAAATGCACTTTAGTAGGGACAGTGGTATAGAATTCTATTATACTGTTCAACGTTGTTTAAAGCATGAACCATGTTCTTGGAGTATGAAGGGTACCAACCTAATACGTCTTAGGATTAACTTAAAATCATGGGCAAGGAACGCTATATTTCTTGGCTAATAAATGTAACAATATAGATGAGTGTTCTTTCCCGTAAATGCTGTACATACTTCTCTTATTCATCATCATCATCATCATTTTAGCTAGGTTGGGATCAGGGGTATGGCTTTTATGTCACCTATTCATTGTTTCAAGTTTAGATCCATGGCATCAAGCCATTATAAACAAGTTGTCAGTTCTATGCTGGATGGCTTTAACGTCAGAACCCTCATAAATATATAAAACCACACTGAGTAGGATTTGGAAGGGGTCTGCCCAACGTGTGTGCTCCATCTTGATTTGATTTACCAAAAGACATAATTAGAAGTTTGTTATGACTCTTCATGAATATATTAACTTGCAAATCTTACCCAGCTATCAAGGTAGAGGTTTTTTCCATGCTTAATTGTTTTCTCGTAAAAGGTTCATTTCAAGTTTATTCAGCTTTCTTTCAGGAATGACAATGAAGAACACTCTAGCCAAAGGACCTTGAAGGGGGATGATATTTCTTTCTTGGACCACGAGACTATGGTGATATAACATAATATTTTTACTTCATTTTTTGCATCCATCAATTTGCAATACCAAATATTTATTCATGCTAAACAGGAACTTATATCAAAGGCTAGGATACAGCAGGAGGAGATTTTGAGACTTCGTAATCAGATAACCCAAGCCTATGTTAGGGTATATAAGTTTTAATTATTCAAAATGATTTGATTTTTAAGTAAGAATCATACATTGATGCACCTCTTTTTATAACTTTTTCGAATAACCAACTTTTAGGAGCTGCAGTTGTTGAGTGAGATGTATGTCCTGGAGAGGAGATTCTCAGATTTGCGTATGGTCTGTAGTTGTACTTGTACACATTCCCCTCAGTGTTTTCGTTAATTACAGTTGCCATGATTAATTGTTTAATAATCTTTTCTCACTAGGCACTAAATGAAAAGCAAAATGATGCTATAACTGCGGCTCTGAAGGATCTTGCTCGCAGGAAGAGCGATCTCGAGGAGAACTCTAAGTTGGTGCATGATTTGAAGGTGACAAACGTTCCATACCCATAATTCATACTTTGTTCAATTATTTTGCGCAGCTGATGGCTATAAGAATCTTTTTAGGTGACTGAGGATGAGAAGTATATTTTCACCTCATCTTTGCTTGCATTCTTAGCTGAATATGGTGTAAGGCCACACGCTATAACTGCATCAGCAATAACCAATAGTGTAAAGGTATTCTGACTACATATAGATGTTCGCATGAGAAGCTTTTCTTTGTCAGCGGGTAGTATTTTGGCTCTATTGTTAACGTGTTGTATCATGCGGATGTTGCCTATCATGCATATTGAAACCATTGTAGTTGACTCTAAACATTTACATCTCCAGATTTTATCTCAGCAGCTGCAAATGAAGATTAGAATGTTTGATGTAAGCTATCCTCGTTTTAACCACAATGATTTTTAACTTTAGAGGTCTTCTCTATTCCAATAAAAAATTGCAAATAAATGCATCAATTTTTGTGAAACTGAACATTTACATCCTAAAATTTTGTTCATTTCTTCGACAGCCTAGTGTCAGTGCAAACAATTTTCTACCGAATAGGGTGACAGATGTCTCTTCCAATAGAAGCCATGATGGATCGACTGCCTATCGACAAGAGAAACGACTGGATTCTGCTTCTACTGCTCCAAAGCTTGACCATGGCCACAATATGTTGGGTTTGAAAGTGGTAAACAGCAGTAATGGTGTTAGTCTTCGACATCAATCCAGTGATGACAACCTCTGGGAGTTTACTACTAACTATAGGTTTATTTCTTCTCCAATTTCAAAATTTTCTCATTTCTCATTTCCTTCATGCACAAGATGGTCAGTAAACTCAGTACTATGAAATAATAAATTCACTAATTTTTTTTCATCGCTACATTTCATACATCAGAGGTGTTGAAAATCATGGGAATCCTGGTTTGGAAGGCAGAATTGGAAGTGGCCCCCGTGATGTCGGTGTCAGTGACAGCCACTTTAACATGCCTCCACTGCATGAAGAGCAGGCATCGTCAGATGGTAAGACAATTATCTTTGATGTGTTTCTTCCTGTGAGATATCTAAGAATATCTAAGTTCATTTTACATTGTTGTTGTAGGTGAAGTCTTGCTACCGGCAATTGAAGGATTGCAAATTGTTGGAGAAGCCAAACCAGGAAATACACTTCAAGCTTGTGGTTATCCCATAAATGGAACTTCTTTATGCATGTTCCAGGTGAATTGAATTTTTTGTATGTTCAGTATTTCTTTTATCCCAGTTTCATCTTACAAAGTGATTTGTGATTGACTTGCTGATCAGTGGATTCGTCATCTTGAGAATGGAACGAGGGAATATATTGAGGGTGAGCTTTGAGCACTGTTTTTTGCAATGTCTGTCGCGGTGATATTACTGAATATTTGCAACTTGGTTATTTTTAACCAATTTCTTTATTAAATGCATCTTTCAGGATGCACCAATCCGGATTATGTTGTAACTGTTGATGATGTTGGTAAACTTATTGCTGTTGAATGCGTACCAATGGATGATGGTGGAACTCAGGTGTGTCTAATGCTTAAATGGGGTTCCTTTCTCAATATTTGACTTTTGAGTAATATCTGTTTTAAGTTTTTTTAGTCAGTACAGCTAACCGCTGCTAACATTTGTGGTTTTGTAGGGAGAACTGGTGAGGATTTTTGCCAACAATCAAATGAAGATAACATGTGGTACACTTGCTTGGCAGTTTGGTGCACTTTTTTTTGTATTTGCAAATATTTCCATGTTGAAGTGGGGTAGTACTTTTCAGAATAGATTTATGTATCTAGGGAAAGCTTGTTGGTTTATTTTGCAATATTGTTTTTGTATTATTTTGATGAATATCTCCCAATTGGATATGAAAAGTTGGAGTTATTTATGATTTATGGTCAACTTTATGAAGTGATAGAAGTTGTAGATTTGTAATTGTGAAATAAAATGTTATTACTTCTGTTACTCTGGTAAAGAAGAAAGTCCAACTGTTTTTTTGCATGACCTATATGGATGTATAACATGTAATCTGCCCAATCTGCTAAACAATGATGCAAACCTGGAAGGAAAACTAGATTGTAGATACATTTGTATCTTTTCTCTATGGTTTTTTCTTAATCTTCAACGAAGAAGGAGAAGAAGAATAGTAAAAAATAAAACCTCCTAAGGAAGACTCAGTCTAAATACTTTTGTCTTGACTAATACTTAATTCTTTAATAGGAAGTATTAAATAAGACTTCAAGAAAAAAATGTTCTAATGAAGACGCAACTTGACTCACTTAATAAATAGGAAATAAACTAATAAATAATGTTGTCTGTCATCACACTCCTTCCTTTGTGTGCCCTAATTCCATCTGTTTTGCAAAAGGAAGGCCTTTCAAAAGTTTGTTTGTTTTTGTGTTGAATATGCCTTGCAAGTTGTGTTTGTTTTACCTAGTAATCTAATGTTGTAAGTTTTTATTTGCAGATCTTGATGTTCAGCAGGAGATTGAATATCACATATCCAATGGGCGATCTGAATTTGAAGTGCTTATGTTGGTACGTGTCACCTAGCTGGTAAATTATAGTTAGTTACTCCTGAGGTTGTTTCTTCTAGTTACTTTTGGAGTGTTGTATGTAATATCTCGGAACCAATTCAAGAATGAACCGACCTACAATGTTACACAACAAAATCTAGCTATTTTCATGTTCGATTAACAATGTCTATACCCTACAAAATTACAGAAAACACCAAGTCCTAGGATCTAAATAACCTGTTGGCATCTCAAGGGGGAGAACACCAAAACAGAAAAAACAGACAAAAACACAACCGAGCAAATAAGACAAACTCCTATTTGCATGGGCGAAAAAAACTACTTGCAGAAGAAGAGGGTTAGACAACAATAGAATAAAGCACATGGGCTTCCTTCCATACTTGTAAGAAAATGGTTGGCAGAACAAGACAAATACACATCCAAGAAGCAAAAGGCAAGCCAAAAACTGAAAGTAAAAACTGATTTATATAGACAATACTGGGTAAATAGAAATGTCGAATATACAGAAAGTATAGAATCTATACACATTTTTATTCAGCCCGAGATATAGTAGCCCAAGCCCAATGTATGATTTAAGAGAGGCCCAATTAAATCATACAGTGGAATCCTTACTTATAAGGTTCCGTGTTCTAGAAGCAAATCCCTGGAGAATATATTATAGCTCCTAAAAATCTCTACAAAATCAAGGAGTTTCATGGTTACAACGATAAACTATTGTGATTTTATTAGGTTGTTAAATGATTTTCTGGAGATTGGTTACAACCAGCCTATGTTATAAATATAGCCCATACCCTAGTGGAAGAACTGGAATGACTGGAACTCTTCCCGGTCGTGCTTTCGACATATGCTCGCCTGCCTTGAAGTCTAGCCTGTGCTAGAGAGTTGCTATCACCAAAGTTGTTGTTGCCTTGCAAAGGAGAAACCTCATGTTGTTGCTGCACAAGTCTCGCCAAAGAGAATACGCTATAAGGCGAGACTCGGTCACCAGTAGTGCTACCGGGAAGAGCCTTCGGTGGAGCCAAGCCCACCATTCAAGTGAAGCCCAAGCATCCCCTCAGCTACTTTGGCTCCCCTTCAAACGAGACTCATGGTGGGGTAATTCAAAAACGTCAATAACCACAATTATTGGTCAACACGATGACTAATATACAGGGCAAATGAGCTCATCAGCTTACATCAATAAATTAATATAAATCTAAGAAAAACTCTGTAAAGGCCAAGGTAGAAGTGTGGCTCTTTGAAAACCGTTGGCGGGGATAAAGAATCCCCATGTGGCTCCCTTGCAGAAAAGTTCGTAGAAACTATATAGCCCAGGACTAAAAATCATGTTTTATAATGCATAAGCAGCTAAACTGACCTTAGCATCTAGAAAAGTAGGGGGATCTTATCCATAGTGGCTGGTGATCCCGGGAACAATGCGTGTGGGGTCGAGTAAGAAAACTACATGATTTGTTTTGCAAACCAAAACTGATAGAACATGGTAGAAAAACAAAGGCGATTCCTATGGAGTTGGAACATGAGGCATAGACCGGTGAAACTTGAAAAAGAATGACTTCGGCATGGCGGAGCTGATGGAGCAAGTGGTGGGAGAAACTGCGGCTGTGGGCGGCCAGAAGTGGCTAGAGAAAGATGATAGCTATAAATGGGAATGTAAAGGTCACCAATACTGGTGGTTAGGAAAGGCGGCATTCAACTCCATGGTTGATGGCAAAGCGATTGGATGTGGTGGTCATAGGAGATGGGTCACCACTGGCGGCGCTCTGATGACATTGTTAAACATCGGACTTTGGTGGCAAAGTCATGGTGATGGTGGAAGTCACATGAACTATTGATCAGAGGTTGAGAGTGGCCAAAGATGATTCAATGGTGCCAGGAAAGTAGCTGGAAGTTGGGGCATTGCATGTTTACGGTTGTAAACTGCTGGAATTCAGGGAGAATTTTGGACGGTGGTGCCAGCAATCGGGGGTGGAGCTGTTTGGAAGTGGCAACCGGTAATTGGGGCTATCTAATGTGGGTGTCCAATAGTAGGCGGTGAACTTATGGTGGCGTGGGAATAGCTGGAAAAGCCAGGAACGACTACAGTGTATAGTGGGAAATGGGAGAATAAGGGGAAGGGTTTGGAAGATATGCTTGGTGTAGGAGGGGCAAATTGGTAAAAAGCCAAACATTGGGTGGCTTTCTTGCTGCCTTGTGGTCCTTGGGCTGAATGCGCTAATGTGGTCCAAATGACGTATAGGCAATGCATATATGAGTCCAACTGGAAACGGACACAGCCATCTAGACACTCTACGGTATGGAAATCGCCAAATTATATAGAAACATGTGCCATCAGACTTAGTTGTGTTGAATGATACTTGCATCATGCTAAAGTCCAAAAATACCCAGAAAATCTCGAATGTTATATGAGTAATAATGGAGCTATCTATAAGGTGCTGGTGTAAAACTAGGGTTGGATACAAAACAGTATACAATCTAGAGCATTATTTAATCGAATGATTAGCATCCGATTAAGTCCAATTAATTAATATCTAAATCTGGTATTGCGGTAGGTCTTAGAAATACAGAAGATTGGGCCAACATCTCTAGATAAGCAGAGTTGGACCAAGTCGTACCGTTGTCGAACCAAAACCAGTGAGAGCCAAACCGAACCGAGTCAGTGATATAAAACTTGGGCAAAATTGGGGTTTTACATTGTAATGGCTTCTGGAATGTTCGCTTATATTTAGTTTTTTGTCCGCCAATAGTGTGAACGTATGCTTGCATAGCAACTCTTTTTATCCATTTCAAGTTGTAAAAGTGGTCAATCAACATCACCCTTTGTTGTAACAAAATGTCAATAAATGAAAAAACAAGTGAATGAAATTTCATGTATACAAGTGACTGTGTTATTTCCTGTAGATGCTACCTACTAAATATAGTAAAAAAAATGGTTTTATATTGTTTTCATTAAGTGTATCATTCAGAAGTGATGGGACTTTGGCTGACAATGAGTCGCCTGGGTGAATTTCCTCAAGCAATGGGATGGCAATCTACTAGATTACTTTGTGGAGTTCACGAAACAAGCTTTGAAGCAGCAATGAAGTAGAAGAAGAGGGGCTGGTTGGGAAGAAAGTCTTTAATATTCAATTGTTTTCTGTTGCTTTCCTTCCATAATCAAGCAATAGTAGGAAGGCGTGTTCTAAAACTAGCTAATAAGTGAAAAGAAGCCTCTAAACAAGGAAAGGCTCTAATAGGAAATCTTAATAAGCAAAAAAAACCAAAAACAAGACCACTAAAGATGGTATGAGCTGCATCAGAAAGTCAATAGATATTTCTTTGTCGGTGGGGTGTGATAGAGTAAATTGTTTTGAAATGCATTCATATAATTGTGCCTAACAGATTGAATCATCGGAAGACTGGGAGCCAGCAAGTCTGACTTTAAGACGATCCAGCTTCCTTATCAAGTGCATGGGGGCTGTTGTAATTGAAGAGAAATATTCCCCGGAGTTGTCGGTATGTGTCTATCTCGGTGGTTGTCACTTGTGAATCAATACGTATGCTTTTATTCATCAAAATGATCGCAAGTGTTGGACTTCTTTATAAGATATAATATAACGTTGATTTATTTGTACTTTTTCTTTTTATCTGCTCGTCTATTGTCTTGTTTTAGTTACTGGCATCGCATTCTTTTTATAAAAATATACTAAATCTATATTTTTATTTAGGCAAAACTTGTTTGGTTAATGAAAGCATGCTTTTGACAACGTCGTTGTATTACACTACTGTATAATGTAGCTTAATATTGTTTAAGCAAATTGAAATAGATGAAGTGCTATCTTCTCCTTATGTTAAAGGGTAGTTGGTCTTTGTTACGACTGATTATTTCCTCGTCTTCTCTTAAATGGATGTGATAGCCTTGACTAGTGGATAATATTACCATTATCCCAATAACTATCTTTTGTTCCTACATTCATTCAATTATTGATTTCATACAATTTTGTTTGATGTTGTATGGCAGATAAAGGTCCCAAGTGGACTTTCATTGCAGTTTGTCATAACATGTTCAAATGGGACATCATATCCGTTCAGCACAAACAATGATTTTAGGTGATCCTTGTCCTCTGCTTTCAATGATTTATATGTAGCCTATATCTCTTGCGAATAATTGTTACCGAGTGCGTTTAAGTTTTTTAATTGTACATGGTTGTTAGTATGACCAATTTCTATTGAAGTTTAATAATCTACTAAAGTTTCCTTTGAAAAACAGGGATTTTTGAATTAAATATTTATGTTATCTGTTCTATAAATAATTTTCGAACTGGTGGATGTAGTTGTGTTTCTTATGTTTTAGCATGTAAAACTTGCCGAGTTTTCATAGGTGAGCAACTCTAGACGTGAGTGGATCATGTAAAGTAGTCTTTTTGTGACTGACTGCATTTTAGGAAAGATAATAACCTGACAATTTTTCCAAGGACTTTTCTTTGAAAAACCAAATCATCTCAAATTATATGATTATGCTTTAGTGGATTGTTTGAAATTTTTACTATGATATTTTTTTCGGAACTAGCTAACAAAGTATTGTTCCAACGTTTAGGTAGGGTTCTTAAAGTCAGTTGTTTTTGCATTGATTCTTTTAAAGAAAACTTAATCATGTAGTAGGATTTATGACATCATTTTCCAATGCACCTAGTTTGTTGTAGCCTTTAAAAAGGTGGCTGTCTCTCAAAATATAGTTTATTAATTATATGTTCATTAATCATCTTCTTTTGGTCTAAGTTTAAGGACTACATCAAAAAGTGCATCTCTCTAAAGAACTTGTCACTATAGACTTGGGCCAAATTGGGTCCATGTTGAAACTTTGCCATGTAGTTTTTTAAGATATATTTCTAAGTTTGAGCAATTGATAGGGTCTATATTGATATAAGTTACTAACAAAATTGACGAAAAATTGAGATCATGCTCAATTTAGTTGAATTGTATAAATCAAGGTCACCAGTCTCAATTTAGGTGAGTTTGGAGATCACCAATCTTTTGATAAACTAAAGACTAAAGAACTGAATTTTTCCTTTCTTCAAAAGAGAGAACACAACCCTTATATATAGTATACTCACAAGTAGGTCAAGACCGTAAACCCACTTGGGAGGTTAATGGACTGTTAATAGACTATAAAATCTCTTAAGGGTTACAATGATCAGTTAAAAAATACATTACTACACCCGACTAAAATATTTAACCCAACAATATGTTTATTTCCATAACTCATGCCCCAATGAGCCTACTTTTTTCACCCAGCAATATATGTTTTTCTTTCCTTTTTTTTTGTTGGGTTGCAAGTTGGAGAACAAAACCATAGTTGTTGAAAAAATTTGAGATAGCAATTTTGGTATGAAGCTTTTTTTAACTTATTTTCCAATTTCTATAAGGCTAATATATATCTTTCTTTCGTTTGGACTTTGCAATCCAGTATCCTAGCAATTATTGTGAGCATCTAATTTTCTAGTTATATGTGGTTGTTTCATTGATCTCTTTATTATCAGTATTTACAGCAATATGATAAGATTTTATTGGATTTTTTTATTATTTGCTTTCATAGATAATATATGTGGGTTTTGTTTATACTTTTCACTGTAGTTGGTGTGAAGTTTCTAGTTATCCCATGTTGTGGAATGGATGGGATATCAAGATGTGACATTTTTTTTTTAGAACAGTAGCTTTATGAATAGGTGCCTCTAATTAATTTATTTTGCTCTACATTTCATGTTACTTGATTCTGTTTTGTAGATTGCGTGATGTCCTAGTATTGACAATGAGAAACTTCCGAAACAAGGTATTTTCTTTTGTTGAGCATTCATTGCTGTCTCCTTGTACTGAGAGCTCCATTTTTTGTATATTTGCATCAATTTGATTGCAATCTTTGATCCCTGACAGGCTGTTTCCATTTAAGGTCTTTAAATTTGTGTGGCATCAAAAACCTAGGCGTAATGTGTGCAGTATTTTTGTTTGAACTAAATGGTCCTCATTGATTAGATTAGTTGAACTTGTCCATTTATTCATCTGATTAGTTTTCTTTAGTATGGGGAATTTAGTTAAAATATTGATTTGGTTTGTCACGATTAGCATTGAGGAATGAAATTCAGAGCAGAAGAAATGTTTTTCAAATTTAGAGAATACTTAGGCAACTGACAGTGATTATCAGAGGGTGATACCTGTGTTGCTTTGGGTGGTGTCTTCTGGATCACCTTATAAATACCCGTCTCTGGCTATTTGAATGAACTATTTTTGTTCTTTGTGGGCCTATTTTCCAAGAGTCAACATCAATATAATCAGTTGTTATCTTGGTTAATTATCATTGTTCTCTTAATCCCAAATGACCTGACTGATCGTATTCATCACTTCACTGGACATATTTATACTTAAATTGCACTTCATTGTATTCTAACTACTTACATCCCAGATCATTTTTAAGTCGTCCTTCACTCCCTTGTGGTTCATTACAAAAGTGCATTTCACATTTTTTCACAATGAACCTGTTAGCTAGCCATACAAAAGAACTTACGGTTCTGTTCCTCAATCTATGTTTTTCTGCAAGATCTTTCCTACATGAGGAATGAGGGGAGAGGGTAATCTTATTTCTTAAACATAGAATTACTGTCTTATTGAAGGAACATTTTAATGAGACGTTTTGTAATTTTTTTTTGCTTTTGGTGAGTCATTTTCTCTTAAATATAAAGGCAACTCAGATGTTCTGTGATTAATTACTGTCAGCTGCCCTCTCTCTCTATCTTTTTTGAATCCATAATTTCATCAGGAAACTCTGATTCAATTGCTGATGCTTTTCACATGCAGGCTTTGTATGACAAGAGGAAAGGCAAGATGTAGATATAGGTGCTGGCCTGTAGTTTTTCGTTGTGTACATTACAAATTTATTTTTTACTGTAAAGTTCCAAATACATGATCTAATTTTTTCGCTCTCTGGAATAGCTTGAGCTCTAAGAAACAATGAAATTGTTGTAAATTACCTGTATCAAAAAAATCTGAGGGTAGAAAGAGAGCTGATCTTTTAAAAAAAAGAAAGAAAAGAAAAGAAAAGAAGTGTTTTTGTTTGCGAATAAATGATCAGCATCGAGATTTTAGTATTGTGTCATCATCTGAGTGATGTCTGCTATATTGTTTACACTTGCCATCATATAGTGATCTGTGTGAAGCCAGTGGAAGGAGCAAGCTCTTTCTGCAAGGTTAATTACCTTGAGTTTCCATAGTGGTTTTTGGTGTAGAGCTTGACTTCCTTGCTACGAACAATGGGCTGCGTCATAGGGAAGGCTATCGGTGTGAGGGTTTTTTGTATCAATTTATTTTGGATTGTAATTCTTACTTTATTTATTGACTGATGTTAAGCTGGTTTTCATCAAGTTGCATGTTGCATTGAAAGCAAATATGGTTGGACGCCTTGGTTCTGTGTAAGAGTCCTTTTGCGGGCAGGTTTAGATCATTGACTCAATGTGATATAATTAAAAGTGACTTATATTGGATTGAAATTCATTTAATGCACTTTATAATATTCTGAGGAAAGTCAATTGGCATCGAGTCAATTGACTTAAGGGTCATTTGTTCTTTGTTACTCTGGGCATCATTGCAATGATAGTTGTGGACTTTACCCGTCTCACCTTTTCTCATTCTTTAATTTTCTTTGACGAGTGTTCATAGCTTTATTTCCTTTGGTGAATTTGCTATGTCAAATGAGATTGGTGCAATTGAGTGTGGCTGTGATTTATAGGAGGGCTTATTAATGGGTAGCTTCATAAAAAAAATTTCAAGATGGAAAAGTGAAAATATATGAGAAGTCATTAATTGGCTGTATCTTCGTTGTGATATTCATAGTTTTGAGGAGAATGGATAGGCTTACTTTTTTTTTAAGTTCTGAATTTTTGTTACCGTGTGAACTTCTCTCTCTTTTTTTTTGGAAGTGGCTGTTATATTTTCTTAGTACAGCAAGTATTGGGTCGAAAAATGTTGTTTATATTGTGATGGTCTAAGTACAGAGGCCACTTGCACCAATGAGCTTATTATGCTTGGTTTATGTGTCAAAGTACACGAATGGGCCCTTACTTCACCATGAGCTGGTTCAATATTTTGGTTAAAAAGTTGTCACTCCATTGAAGAGTAGGAGAAATGGAATATTAGTCGATCAAGATGATGATTTCCAGTTTCTCAAAGCTGGAGTCCTAGTCTGTCTTTCGCATTTGAATTCTTGTCATATATGTATTGGAATATTGATCTGTGGTATATAGCTGCTTAATATTCATATATACGCAATATTCACATAGATCCTCACCGTGGGAACTTCCTCACATCTTCCCCAAGTAAAATTTTCCACCCGCCAAGTCGGAAACTGTGTTCTAAAAACAATGTGGATCATCAGAATGCAGTTTCGTCGTAAATGTCGTACCGTGTTCTAAAAATGTTGTTAATTGACTTTATGTCAAGTCAAAAGCAGTTATTGGTTGGTCGGTCTATTTTGATGAAGAAAAAGCTGAAGAAGTTAATGCCCACAATTCTAATGTGAAAAGAATGCTGACCGGTAACTGTATATCAGCATTTCTTTTTCCTTCTTTTAATTATACAATTCATTGTGTTTAATCTCTCATTAAGGTGAAATTATGAGGCAAGAATACTGATCTGTGAGTTATCAAGGGCATGCAAAACATATTTCTTTAATATCTAACAAGTGGGTGTTTTTTGTTTTGCGGCTTTGTTGCATTAAAATTAATGTAATTCCAGTCTTAACTCAAAACTTCATTTTTAATAACAACACCATGTTCCATGCTTGTTTTGTTTTTTTTAATGAGAATGCAAGAAATTAAAATTATATTTACAAATTCGCCAAACACGCAATGATCATGCAAAGGAAATAGTTTGTTCTAGCTGTGCCCTCAATTTATGTTTAGCCTGCTATTTTTATACTCAGCAATTGGTTAGTATTGTTGCACCTGCTGACTACTTTACTTGTTTGATTCGATACACATCTGTTATTGTTACAGCGGCAAGCAGAATAATCATACACCAACAAGGTGAGCTGGGATTTATGTCTCTTCCTGCGACTTCAATTATTTGCTAACATTTTAATAGAAGAAATAAAAATACTAATAAGCTGCTTAAGACAGTTGAACACATTGATTCAATTTATTTGGAAGTTGGATGGGTTTTTCAATTGCTGTGCACTATATTTCTGTTGCCTCCACCTATATGTTGTACGCATTTTTATGATATGCATATATTATTTAAACCATGAAAGATAACCCAATCTTTCAACTAATTCTAACCATTTATACTTTCCTGGCTGGCTCCAAACTTTTGAGAAGAACCTCCATGCAATTTCTACTTGCTTTCCTGGCTAGCTCCAAACTTCTGAGAAGAACCTCCATGCAATTTCTACTTGCTGATGTTTAATGAACTTTCTTCATAAAAAAAAAGTTATGGTTTATGTGCATGTTTGTCCCTGTAAAGTAAAGTAATTCCAACATCAGCCCTGTTAATTGAAAAAGAAGAAGAAGAAGAGATCTTCATTGCCTTCTTTGAATAGAGGGATGTTTTAGTGGGGGTTCGCACTTCACATCAAAATTGAATGCAATAAAAGTTGTCTTATCATAGAGAAAATGCAAATTGAGAGAGTTGTGAAATCAATGCAACCATAACATTGACTCATACCAGATAATTTAATCCACAACGTTGACATTTCAAAAAAAATCTACGGTTGACTTTTTCACTATTAAAATTACATTTAAACAGGAAAACATATTTATATATTTTTTTGCCACATTAAGTTAAGTATCAGAGGAGTTTCTTCTCAAAAGCTTAAGTGATTTGTAAAAGAAGATAAATAGCAATCATATTCGTTTTTGTAACTAATATGAACTTTTAGCATTGATTAATTGCTGTTATATTTGATCGAATAAAATTCACACAATTTTGCTAATTTGTTCACTTCTAAGTTCTAACATAAGACAAGATTTTAGTTGATTCGAAAACATTAATATTGGAAAAAGATTTGGAAATTAATTGTTTCTAATACTATTTTATCCATATTATTGAGGAATGATAATCAAAGTGTCCATTTTAAAAAAAAAAATTGAGAAGGATAAATCAATTGGCAATATTAGTTCATTGTGATGGAAAATTGGACAGACACCCTCAATCAAACAAGTCCATATATATGTGTGTGTGTGTGTATATATATATATATATATACACACACACACACATATATATGGA
>JAVDBV010002153.1:0-13859 GCA_032619315.1 Piper longum
ATTCATCCATACATGACGAGTGGTATCCTCATCTTGAGACGCCGAGATTGGATCCGTACGTGTTGGGTTCGGGTTAGCCGACCTAACCGGGGCCTGTAACATGCCGGTTTGGTTCACTATGGTAAACCGGATTTGGGGTGTTACAGGGCGTCCGCGGTTGGGTGGCGGTGTTCGTGTAATTTTTTTTTAATGTTGCGGCCTGATCTGGTTGCCGTTGGCCAGATCCGGTCGCGACAGGTCGGATCTGGCCTTCCCCATGTCAGATCTGGCCGCAGCGGGGGTGGGGTGGTCAGTGGCGGGTGGTGGGGCCGGGGCGGGGAGGCAAGGGGCGTGGCCACCCTGTTGCGCCGCCTGAGGGGTAGGAAATTGGTTCATATATATATATATATATACATGACCTGAAGCCAAGATGGTTGTGATTGTGTTATATGAGGTAAGATAGAATTTAAAGTAAGGATATAATAGGAAAAATAAGAGAGAAAACACCCTATCATCTTCACCAATTGCATATCCACTCCCCTCATCTAAAACATGTCCATGGGAACTTTACCATATCGTTGATCTTTCACCATAGCCTTTGTTTGGAATTTATTTTTAGTCAACTATAACGATTTTTGTCTTTAGAATTGTTTTGAGGGTTTTCAATTCTTTGTTTCGATGGAAAAGAATCAAAACATTTGTTATTTAAGGGACCTTGTCGTTTATGTGATCCTCTATTATTATTTCTCAATAGCTCACACATCTCTTCTATCCTTCCCCTATCAATGCTCCTTAAAAAAAAATTCTTTATAGCGGGTGAGAAAGCAAGGAAAGACCTTAACTTTTGCTTTAAAAAATTTAAAACTTTTTGCTCAAATCCACTTACCAACGAATCAATTAACACCTCTCTTATCACTACTATGAATATACAACTCATCTTCTCATCTCTTCCATTATGAGTGCGACGACTATAGTAACAATGCTCTCATCCCCGTAGAAGCAAGCGCCTTTTAAAGGGCATTTAAAAGACAGAAATGTTGGGGTCTTGGATTTGATATTCATGATAGCAATTTTAAAATTTTAATAACAAATGAGTTTTATTACCTATGCATGTTTAATTGTTGATTGGTCTTACAACCATACTTATTTTTTATTATTTATTTTTATTAATAAAAGAGGAACTTATTGATGATATAAAAGTAAAATATAAGAAAATTCTAAAAAATATATAATTTAAAACATATCTTAAAAGAGGGTGAAGCGTTTGAATCTTGCTAACTTAAAATTTAAAAATAATACAAATGATTTTTTACAGTAAAAGTCACGGGTTGAAATTTTATTAATTTCAATTTTATTATTTTTTATAAGTAAAAATTTGTCCAATTATTTTTTAAAAAATATAATAAAAATTCAAATAATTATATATTTTTATTTAAATAAGATATATTTTTAAAATCAATAAAAATTTATATATATAATTAAAATTTATCGAAATAGACACGCGCATGACATCCCACTGCCTGTAAAAACAATTATAATAAAAGATGTCGTCGTCGTTTATAAGCTCAACAATGATTTTACCGCGTCTGGTTAGGTCTTCATCGTTCCCCACTTCGACGTTTCTGTTTGAGTCCGGCATCTCAACCCTCCAATTCCGTCATTGGGCAGCGCCGCCGTCAACCTCTTCATCGCCACCGGCGGCGCTCTCAGTGCTGTGATGAGAAGACTCTTCTATCCCGCCGCCGGCATGCATCCCTCCCTAACGCTTTTCTCCGACACCCCCCGCCGCCCTGGCCCCCGTCGTCAACTTCCGTGTATCGTCTCCGGAAGGCCCTTCTCGCCCACCCCCGTTGGCGACTTTTCCGTTCAAGGCCACCCCTCGGTCAATCCCCAGCAAAAATCCCATCCTGATTGCGTTAATTCAATCTCCCGGCCACCACTTGACCTTGCTCGCATTTCGGAGGTACTTGCTTGTTATTATTCAGTTTTCTGCAGAGAAAAAAAAACTTCTAATCTTGATCTTGTTTGTTCGATTTTCCAGCCGTCTTCCGGTGACCAGAGTTGGGGGCAGCCGGAGAAAGGAATCGACTTTGCTCACATAACAGAGGTACTTGCTTCGAAAAGTTGCTTTTTCTTGCTTAACCTTGATGGGAGCATCAGGTCGAGCATTGGCATTCCGCATTTGGTTGTCAGGGTTCTTCAAAATCAAGAGAACCCTTTGTTCTCGCTCAAATTCTATATCTGGGCGTCGAGCACTAACCAGAGCATAACATCGAATCGGTCCATCAGGTCTGCACTGTCCAATATTTTGTTCAAGAAAGGGCCTGTAATACTATCTATTGACCTGCTACGGGATGTGAATCAAGCTGGTTGTCAAATTACAGAGGAGTTGTTTTGCATTTTAATTGGTAGCTGGGGGAAACTAGGCCTTGCAAAGTATTGCAATGATGTATTCTCTCAGATGTCTTTCCTAGGACTCAAACCGAGCACTCGTTTGTACAATGCACTCATTGATGCGTTAGTGAAGTCCAATTCTCTGGACCAGGCTTATCTCAAGTTCCATCAGATGCCTGGAGATAACTGCTTCCCTGACCGGTTCACCTATAATATCCTCATTCATGGACTTTCCAAGGTCGGGATTGTGGATGAAGCACTTCGACTTATGAAGCAGATGGAGGCTTCTGGTTACTTGCCCAATGTATTTACTTACACCATACTCGTAGATGGCTTTTGCAATGCAAATAAGGTCGGAGAAGCTTTCCAAGTTTTGGACACGATGAGGAAAAGAAAGATACGTCCAACTGGAGCTACATACAGGACATTGGTTCACGGGACTTTTAGATGTATGGAATCTCATGAAGCGTACAAACTTCTTGTCAGTTTTGTAGATGGTGATCCTGTTTTGCACGTGGATGTATGCTGTACTGCACTATACTGTCTCTCAAAGAGTGGTATGGCTGCAGAGGCAAATGAGTTCTTGAGGAAGCTACGGAAGCGAGGTTACTTTCCTGATAATTCAACATTTAATACTGTCATGACTGGACTTGTTAGAGATTTAAATGTTGGTGAAACATGCAACGTGATGGATGATTTTGTTGCAGGTGGTGGTAAACCGGGTTTTAACACATATATTTGGTTAATTGCGAAACTTTGCAAGGAAGGATGGGAAAATGACACTGACCGATTTTTGAAGCAGATGATGGCTGAAGGACTAGTACAGAACGTTGTGTCCTTTAATATGCTAATTGACTGCTTTGTTAAGGCTAAAATGATGAATAGGGCATCAAATGTTTTTAAAGAAATGGTGAAAAGTGGTGTTAATCCTAACCTAGTGACTTTTAACACTCTTATAAGTGGTTATTGCAAGATTAAAGAAATCAGCCGCGCTCGAGAGCTTTTAAAAATGCTTCTAGAGTATGGACTTGTTCCTGATGTTATTACATTTAGCTCAGTGATTGATGGTCTTTGTCGGGCACACCAAATAGAGGATGCATTTAACTGTTTTACCGAGATGGTTGAATGGGGAGTGCCACCAAACAATGTTACGTACAACACACTGGCCCGTGCTCTTTATGCTTGTGGGGAAATTTGTAAAGCAACAAAGCTCTTTAAGAAGATGAGAAGTGATGGAATTTCGATGAATCCATGCTGAAACTTGGTGCTGCTCCTGATATTTATACATACAATGCATTTATTAAATGTTTATGTACTAATGACAGAGTCGATGAAGCATGGGGGCTCTTGTCTACTTTGAAAGGCAATGAATGTACTCCAAATGAGTGCACATATTCCTTGTTAACAGAGGCTCTCTTGCTTGCGGGGTGTTCGCAAGAATTGATTAGACTGCAAAAAGTCTAATAATGGTTATTGATTTGAAATGACGGAGCAGCTTATTCTGTTTTCTTCTAGGGAATTATGTCAGTGCATTTGAAATTATGTTGTGGAAAATAATGCATTCAATGTAGTGAGGTATGCCATTACAGGTATACAATTTAACAATTTTATATTTCCACATTTTCAATTTCTGCTATGGTGATTAGATTTGGTGGCTGTCATTGGATTGCAATATATTATCTATATTCTGTATTGGCTTGTGCTTCGGATATTATATGCTTACCTATATGCCTTCACACGCTTGCAGAAAATCTCGTTTGGTATTTTGAAATGAACCAGGAGAAGCTTGCTATATTGAGGGCTCAATTGCCATACAGCTCACTCAAACTTTGAGTTACTTGCTTCGTTCTTGTTTGAGGTCAATGTGAGGTTCTTGGAAAAACATTGTTGCAGCCACCACAGGGAAGTTGATTTTTTGGTTCCTCGATGCTGATCCTGCATCATCTTTGTTTTGGCACAAGGGAATTGTCACTTTTAAGCTCTTCATTCAGACAGTAAGTGCTGAAAAGAGTCACGTATTTTGCTTTTGTCAGTAGTTCAAAGCTTGCATGGTATAATTACTCATCATCCCTATCTTACATGGTATAATTAGCAGGTTCATTATTGTGACTAGGGATGAGCTTTGGTTCTGAAATTGGAGATCAATCGTCAGTGGTTGAGCTTTGTGACAGGAGGGAACAGGTATTTGGTACTGTTTGTGGCGAACATGTGATAACGGATTTCGAACATGTAAATGACATAGCTTTGCTTGCTAGATTAGGATATAGCTTCGACGACTCAAGCCTTTAGAAACAGCGGGACGTGAAGAAAGCCTTTGAGTTGAAGCTGGAAACACTAGTGTAGATTTTCCATTCCATGTTGAGATTATTTCCAATTCATGACTAAAAAAAAAAATTGGAGAGCAACTTATGAGACATTGGATAATTAGATGGTATTTGACTTTTTTTCCTGCAGGTATGAGGCCAATTTTTTAGCCGTTATTTTTCATTGGGAATTTTAGTAATGGCTCTTCTTCTTTCTCTGATCAGACAATTCTCCGTCCTTGCTAGTGCAGAAGTTGGCCTGGTAGCTTATGGAAAATGATCATGATAATAAAAATTACAGCACGCTTCATCCACGAACGAGCAAGAACATTGCCAGCAAAGGGCAGTGTCTTATAAGTTCTTTGAAGTTCAAGCTTCTATTACCTTTATAAAATTGATGGAGGAAGAGCAGACAGACACTTCGAGTAATGACAAAATAAACAAACTTCAGCTGCCTGAGTGGTAGAAAATCTTAAAAATTGCCAATTTAGTTGGGAAACAGCATGAGCTCAAAGGAGAGAGGCTGGAGGCCAGGCGTGGAAACAGTGTCGCGTGAGAGACCAGGCATGATCTATCTTTCTTATAAAAAGTGAAGGATTTAGATGCTTCATATTGCCACTTAGTATCTTTATATGACATTGCTGATGTAGAAGAGCAGTACATTCTATGTGAGAACCTTGATTATTCCCAAGCAAGATTCCACTTTGGATTCGGTAATCTTCTTTTGCGATGTTTGTAGAATTTCTTTTAATTACCTGTTATAAAGGTCTTTTATAGATTATGCTTATGACTATATTTTCAGACAAAAAATGAGGAAGAAATATTTGAGGTTCAAGATAAGCTCCCTTTTTCCCCTGGGATGGATACATGCAAGTTTTTCTATTCTTGTAGTTATTATATCCCCTGGTCATTTCGCGATGACTTTTTATGTTTTATCTTATAAACTTTCTATCTTTACCAACGTGTGAACCGGAGAGCTCTATGTTAAATATAGAAGACGCTAAAAATCAACTTTCTTAATTAAGGGTTTAAGGTCTGCTGATTTTGTATGGAGACAGTGTTATGAAGGACATCTTGATGCCGAAAATATTTGCTAGATTGTACATCACTAGATATTTCCTTCATTCACAAGATGGATTATTGGATGCTGAAATCTTTTTAAAATTATGTAGATCTACAAGGCAATATAAAAAATGGTTTGTGTTGGATCTTGGCAATTTAAAATTTCTCTAGAAGAGCAGAACACAAGGCATATCGAAACATAGTAAAAACTTTGCTTATCCCCTTTCACTTCTATTTTTCATTCCCTCAATATGAGTTATACTACACTTGGTATAACTACGCAGGACACGATTATTATGGTTTCAAGCTGATCATCCCAATATACAATAGTTATCAATTTCCTTTTAAGTAGTTTTAAGGGTTTTATTTTGTTTTATTTTTTATATATTATTTTCCTGCATAGAAGAAGAAGAAGAATTAATAACAGTATAATAACTAATAATAACAACAAAAACAATAACAATAATAATAATTGTATTTTTTTTGTAGTGAAGAAGAAGAAGAAGAATTAATAACAATATAATAATTAATAATAAAAACAAAAACAAAAACAATAATAATAATTGTATTTTTTTGTATTGAAGAAGAAGTAGAATTAATAACAATATAATGATTAATTATAACAGCAATAAAAATAACAATAATAATAATAGTATTTTTTTAATTGAATGAGGGGGACATTTTTCTTCACCTTTTCTTTTTTTATTTATTTTTGAAGTAGAATTTAATAACAATGGTAATAATTAATAATAACAATAATAACAACAACAACAACAACAACAACAAACAACAACAACAACAACAACAATAATAATAATAATAATAATAATAATAATAATAATAATAATAATAATAATAATAATAATAATAATAATAATAATTTTCATTGAATGAGGGGGGCATTTTTCTTACTTCCATTGTTTTGGTCTCAGACACATCCATCCCAGACTTGTTTTATGTCATCGATTGATCTTCACACACATTACTCTTACCAGGTGAAAATATAATGATATTTAAGCTGAAAATCATGTCCTGGTGGTTTTGATCTTATCTTTCTTCCTTTATTTAATCTGTTTTAAATTCTTTCATCAGTGTTGCTCACCTAATGAAAACTTTCCACTGAGAACATGATTACACTGTGCAATATCTATCTAGGTTATGCTACCAGAAGCAATAACAATAGTGATGGCTCCGACAGATGAATCCAGGTATATAACTAACTCCATCTGCAAAAGTTGAACAGGATGAGTTTATGGGCTTTTATAAATATAAAACTTTTATTTATGGTTTACCTATTGACCACTTTTCCTAAATCTAATTGAAAAAAGTTGATTAATTCTGGTGTGTAGCCCGCATGGAATATTCCACTTATCTGACCCGGGAGGTGTTGGAGTGATTCGTAATTGCCAGGAACGTGGCTTCCATCCACATGAAGCGCCGTCGGATGGAAGCACAATTTATGAACATTGTTCTCATGTCTCCATGAACCTCAAGTTGAAGTTTGATGTTGTTGACCTCGCTAACCAGTTGATCCTGATTCTTGCTGCCCTTTTCTGTGTAATTATTTATTCGCAAGTAATTATAAATATTTGTCTTTGCAAAGGGCGATAAGAGGTTGAGTTCAGCTGGTGAATTGTTCTCCACTGCTTTTGAGGGGTTGAGCTGTCTAGCAAGTTCATATACCATAGCAAATGAGAATTTTCTTTTATTCTGAATGCATGCAAATGGCCATGCTTCATCTTGCCCCATCTTTCATATTGATAATATACGTGCATATGCGTGATCTGCCATCAGTAAGTGCAGTTCAAATCTACAAGTGAGCTATTTCAAGCCCTCAATCTCTTGGAAAGGAAGAATACGTAGAGATGCCGTAATCTTCTTTTGTTTTGTGTTTTTTTTTTTCGAAGCCTTTAATCTTGTTCTGAGAGAAACCCATCTCGACATAATGATAAACAATTTGGAAATAGATTATTCCACGATGAAGTAAAATTTCACGGCAAGGGGGTGAACTTTTTAATTTTTTAGGACCACAACGGGGTAAACGTTAATCCCGCAATGGTAGACGGAGAGGAGAGAACGTGTAACGAAGGGAGCTATTATATACTTGCGATGGTGTCGCCATCACCCAGTGCAATACCAAATACCAATGCAACAGGGCACATTGACACTAGCGTCGTCTTAAATGGAAGCAGTTCGAACCCATGGACTCTGCCGTCGCCGTTTGCCCACGTGCTTGCAACCTTGCAACATTAAACGAGAGATTTTCGTCGTGATGGTTTTGGCAACCGGTGCAAACCATCCTCACATATGATGCAAGACCACCCAATAATGTGACGTATGGTTTTCAAGAGATCATCTACAATTCCTATTTGTGGGAGAGCATGAATATTCCTTATGTAGCTAATATACATTCTTCTAAAACTCTCCGAGTTCGACCGATCGACAAGAATAAACGATGGAAACCGTGAGCTTTCCACAGCTCCTTGGGCTTTTTCCTGGTCCCAAATATCACCAAACCTCCACCTCATTGTTTTTAATATTTTGGAAATATAAACGTGTACAGCTGATGTCCAATCATCAATTTAAACGGATGATGTATACGTGTATCCATATTGGAAATATCCAGATAGAGGGGGAAAACGTCCTCACGGACAATTTTCAGCGCTAAATAATAAATAAAATAAACACAATAATTTACAGTAAAAATATTCACGCATAGTACCGGTTAATCGATCGCATCCACCATTTTTGTATTATTTAGAAATGTGTCCATTAATTGGAATGTGATTATCGTTTGCCCATAAAATATAATATATATTCTTACAATGATAAATTAATAGTATATATATGTGCATATATAATTTATGACCTAGCTTGAAGCCTCGATCAAGGTATAGAGAAGTCGTATTTACATTTTGTATATGATAATATATGCCACTAGGAATTGCCAGCCAAGCAAAGCGGGCCCACAATTAATAAGGTGTTAGGAAGTAACGGCATATACAAATGCTTGAAAAAAAAGGTAACATAATTAAATAAATTTTATGATGGAAGCTATTACGGGTCTAGTCTATGGGACGAGACAGTATTAGGATTTGGTGGTTATTCCTAGGGTTCTCGTGTCCAATAGGGGTGGTTAGAGCCATCTCGGTGGTGAAAACAACTAACTACACTAATTTGTGCTGAGTTGCAGATGTGGAACCTGGTGCACGAGATTGTCGGGAGCAGCAGTCCATGCAACCTATGCATTGGTGATGTTGTACCGAGCATGGGGCTGTGACGGGACCAAGAGACCTCATGACTGGGTGCTGGTTCGTGATGTAGCGGTAGCCGAGTGCTGGTAACCGAGCATCATTGGCTAGGCGTCACAAGCATGGGTCGTGCATGACTGATCAGGTGTACCGAGCGAGGACCAAGCGTGATTGATCACCGGTGCCGAATGCATGTCGAGTGGTATCGAGTACCTAGCAGTACTGGGTCTCGGCATGATCGGTACGTGTCGCGGTACTGGGTTGCGGCAAGTACATGTAGAGCGTGCGATGATCGGTAGTAGTACCGAGAGCCAGCACTAGTGTGTACCAGTATTTGGAGCGGTGAGCATGTTCAAGCGAGCACGGTCCCGATACATGGTGCGATATGAAGCGTCTATCAATAGCGAGCACCGGTACTCAAGAGTGGTGATCGGTACCCGATAGCGGTACTTTGGAGCGTGATTGGTAACTGGATACCAGTATTTGGAGCGGTAACCAGTATCGTGCGGTGTCGAGTGCCGATGAGTAGTGTTACTCGAGTTCCGGCATTCTGGTTGGAAATTGCCACACCGTCAGGAGGTTGGAACTCTCGTGTTCGATTGCTAGTGTTGGTCGAGCCATGGGTGGAGCTTGAGGCCAGCGATGCAGCCGACTTGAAAATAACGATCATGGCAATATTCAGGATCTTCTATCCAATGGCAAATTGGATAAGGTAACATCCTTGAAGCTAAAGATGAATCAGATCCAAAGAGTATCTTGGGGACTTCAAGATAAACACGGGCAAATATGTACATATATATATATATATATATATATATATGCTGGCATCTTCAGGGAAAGGGGATGGCAATTGGTTTTCTGCACTTTGAGGATAGAAACTCAAGTTGTGGAGAGAACGAGTGGGAGATTGTGTAGAAGTGTTGCGTGGAGAAGCACTTGCCGAGATCCAGTATGAGCGGTGGAGTTGCTGCAGCCAGACCTTCACATTGAAGGGCTGGAACTTCACACATTGCTTGGAGCAGTCGTCATTTAAGGGATCGAGGTACATAATACTTGTTCGCCAACCTTAGTGTTTTTTCATATTTGAGTGAATTGCATATAACAAGTCGATCCAAGAGGAGAGACTTGGGGTTGTGTGGTGAAGATTATATGTGAGAGGGGTTTTCCTTAATTCTCACGGTCTTCTTGTTGGATAGGAGACCAACGTTGTGGGGTTTACATGTCCACAATGTGCAAGTAGTCAGGGGTATGATTGCTAGCGTATTCCTTTGTTCGTTGTGTTTGGAATAAATGTTGGAATCGAGGTTCTGTAATAGGCCAAGGTTGACATTGGGTTTGGTTGCTTGGTCGAGTTCGATGGGGTTCCAAGAACTCAACATACCGTGTACCAGGTAACGATATCGGTGGTATCATGTGTGCTGGATATTAACTTGGTGTAGCGGTACTCGTGTTAGTGATTTATCGTTATCGCGTGTGCATGTGTTGATTGAGTTGTTGTTTACCTATAGCCGATAGCCTATAGGGCACAGTAGGCAGTTCAGGTGCGACCAGTAGTTCGGTGGTAATATATGTTAGAATTACTATTTTTTGGATTGCAGTGACTAATTTTCGTTGTCTATTTGAAGTTGGCTGGTATTTTTAGAAGGGGAATACGCCGCACGTAATGTCTTTTATGGTAAAAAATTTTACTCTAAGGAAAGCCCCATGACAGCAGGTATCAGAGTCATATTTCAACCTAAATTTGAGTACAGATCTACAGACTTGAAGTTCGGGTTAAGGTATGGTTTGGAAAGAAGATTTGTACAACATATTCACAGTTTTCAACCCTGAGGAAAGCCCGTCACAGCAGCCAACAAAACATCAATTTTAGTAGACTTTTTTAACAAACACTAACGCTACCCAAGGGGTCCACACAAAGCTACTCTTATGTCGATTACATGTATATAATTGGCAAATAGAAAAACCAGATCTCTGGGCCTTTACTTGTCAACAGTACATGCATACAGAAGCGATAACATTACGTCTCCCTGATCATGTTTATCATGTCCAATCTTCACAGGGAGGAGTACGTAATAGTAATTACTTTCGCTTCATTTGATTAATGGAAGTTCGACTACAGATTTGCAGCATGAGCATGTGGGCGTATACACGAGCATGGCTTTATATTTTATCAAAAGCGAACAATTAATATATCTGTTTATAATTCCTACCCCGTGTACGTGCGGATTCTTTCATCTTACACGAGGACGCCGAAGTGATCAAGTTGCAAGGTTAAAACTTTTCATATAACTAGTTAAGTGATATGTAGACCATGATCATTAATGTTATATCTCCCTTGATAACGATGGTAAAACCTCTTCTGATTCCTGATGACAAGGTTTTGTCATCTTATCTATGGACGATGGTTGTATTTACTCTTCTTTAATATAGGAACGTTACGTTCAAAGAAGCTTCCCCAAACTTGTCAAATACAGGAAGCTAAGAAACACAAGTATGTACACACACACACACACTTGTATATGTACATGCACCTAAGGATGATATTATTACGTTTTTATTATAGATAGGTGTATGTGAATGGCATGATCAACAACGTCTGAGGTTGAAGCTTGACATATTCAGAACGATGATGGATAGGCCACGACAACCGGACTCTTCCGTCTTCGTGGCTCTCTCCTCTGCCGCATACCTCCAGTACCACAGGGTCCCTTTCATCGCCTTGCGTCTCTTTTATTACCAAGTATTGGTCATCAATCACCACTCCTTACTGCACATATAACCACCTCCAATTCTGATACCATTGCTAATAGTCGTAATAGCACTCATCAATAATATCAGTGATCACTTGAATGTGCTTTGTAGTAGCATTGTGGTCGATCGTTGCGGAGCTCCCCTAGCTTTATAACAGCAATATGGGAAGGGCGCCCTGCTGCGAGAAGGTTGGGTTGAAGAGAGGGCGGTGGACGGCGGAGGAGGATGAGATCCTTACCAACTACATTCGTGCCAATGGGGAAGGCTCTTGGAGGTCTCTCCCTAGAAATGCAGGTCGGTTCTAGCTTATTCTTCCTTTTTTTTTTCTAATTTAATGAGAAACGTATTAATTATTTTATATATGAGCATGGTAGTGGTGATTTTGTCGATGGTATTGGTTGTAGTCGTAATGGTTGTGTATGATGATGATGTACGTGAAGGATTGTTGAGGTGTGGCAAGAGTTGCAGATTGAGGTGGATCAATTATCTTAGAGCTGATCTTAAGAGGGGCAACATTTCGGTGGCGGAGGAGGAGGTGATCATAAAGTTGCATGGCTCGCATGGGAGCAGGTTAGCAGCTTCTCTGTTGTTTTGCAAAATAATAATGTGTATATTTTACTGTTGTATTGCTGGCTCTTATATATATTATTGCTCTTGTTGCTTATATTGCAGGTGGTCTTTGATAGCTTCTCAGTTGCCGGGTAGAACTGATAACGAGATAAAGAACTACTGGAACTCCCATTTGAGCAGGAGAATCCACACCTTCAGAAGAGCGGACAATGATGCCGTGAAGATTGTCATGGACATCGGCCGGCCCGCCGGCGGCAGGAAGAGCCGTCTGGCCGCCATTAAGAAGAGCAGAGACATCGACCTCTCTTTTGGGAGGGATAAGAAACAATTACCAGAATGTTCCCATGATCATCATCCCCCAATATTAGAGCCCAGCATCTCAGAGTCACCAGAAAAACAGAGCACTCCTCTCTCTGGTGTAAGCTATGAGCCTGAAAGCGAGATGCCATTCAACCCATTAGTGGTGGCCATTAAAACGATCAGTAGCGCTGTGAGTGGTGAGACGTCTGATAACACTGGAGTCCAGACGGGTTCTGCTTGGGAGGGACAGAGCATTGATATTGTTGAAGACATTCAATGGCCATCACCTGCTCAGAGTCTCGGAGACGAGTGGACGGACATGGACTGGGTTTGGGAAGGTGTGGAAGATCAAGATGACCATGATAAGAAGGTGGGTAGGGCGGAAGAAGATGGAGATGGATGGTCATGGCTTTGGGAAGACACTGATGAACTGTTGGCGATGTCTGAAGAGAGTGAGCAAGAGAGGGCTTTGGCTGCTTGGCTTCTATCTTCTGATGCAAATCTATCTTGAAAAGTAGACGATTTTATGGTGTTAAGTTGGGTGGAAAGAATCATGGGTTTTTAAGCTGTTTGTGTAGTTTTCTTTTTCATTTTCCTCTTTTTTTTAAATCACTGTTTTTGAAGTTTGATTAGTTCTCTTAGTTTTCACTTGGATAGTTTTGGATGGAGTTTGTTGATAATTTGAATTGTACTGCTCATTTATGGTTTTAGTTGGAGTTTGTTGATCATATGCTAATCTGATACGTTTTATGGGACGAGAAAGTATGATTTTTCTTTATAAAAAAATGTTTAACACTTTAAAACTTCTTAAAAAGTAAAATAAAGACAAAGTTGATACGAGTATAAATAGCTATTTTCCATTCATCCGGCAGGGCATACATGCGAATGGATCTGCTGTTGGCTGTCACCATTCCATGAAATTCTTCAGTAGGGTTCGTTTTAGGCATCATCTGTTGTGTGTGACATAACATTAAAGACAAGTAAAAAGAAAAGAAAATCTTTTAAAAAATAAAATAAAATTTCACCGAGTACCCTCTTGTAAAAAGTCTTAACAAGCTATTTTTCCACAAAAATATATGAAAAATTGAACAGCCCAGCTATGGATATTTAAATTTCAACCAATCACAATAAAAAATTATAAAAAATAAACTGTATTCTTTCTCAAAATTATACTTTTGGTATATTCTGGGGGGGGGGGGGGGGGGGGGGGGGGGGGGGGGGGGGGGGGGGGGGGGGGGGGGGGGGGGGG
>JAVDBV010002154.1:0-11352 GCA_032619315.1 Piper longum
CGGATGTACTAGGAACAACCACCAAACCCTAGTACCCGGTGTGTCCATCGACTAAGGCTGTAACACCTTCCATCTCTCTTGTCGGCCTTGGGTAGACTCCAATTGAACGGCAGCAGACGGGGGCGAAGGTCAGGTGAGAGGGAGGTTAAGGAATTCTAAGTGTTATTGATGCGTGAGTTGAGAATGGGAGGGTAACGAAAGAAATTGGCGACGTGAATATGGTCAAGGTGGTGCAAAAATATTTAGAAGTTTGAAGCAATGACCGTATTTAGCTTTTATCTTTATATTTTTTATTTATAATATAGAGTCCATAATTTAAAAATTATGTAGATAAATAATATAATAAATAATAAGTGTAATTATAAAATTTCAATTTAATCTAATGTTTCTACCTCTTTCATATTATTATTAAACTAATTGCAATAAAAATTAATTTCAAAATATCTATTTATTTATGCATTAGGTAATAATGACATTAAAAAAACCAAAATGTTATCAAGCTCTTATTTATATATTCTACTTTTAAAGTGCAAATATTATTTTGCGAAACACACTAAAAAAATTCAAATTAAATATGTAGGTCACGTAAATTATAAGAGGCCTAATTCATATAAAATTTTTCCCATAATAAAATATAAAAAAGTTACCCTAAGTAATAAAGATGGTATTTCCGATCACGAAAAAATGCACAGCCACATATGAAGTCGTACAATCACATAAATGAATAAACTGGAAGAATAGAAAGAGATGAAACTATTGATTAGTAACCGTTCTAAGGCTCGCCAAAAGTTGGTTCTTCAGAAAGAGTTACACGCCTCATGCACATTTAGCCCATGCACGTAATTGGCTCTTTTAGAGTGAGGGCACCTTTTTTAGTCATCTACGATTAGATGGCTAAGATGAGAACCTCCTTAAAGTTGGATTCTAATCTCTACTAAACACCAGCCCTTCAAATAGATCTTCACGGAAGAGGAAATAGTGTCATGCATTCCTACTATTGACTCCTATGAACTGAAAATAATCAAGAATCTGCCCAAGCCAACGCCGGTATGTTTTTGTTGAAAGAAGGGGCATCGTCCATGATATAATCACGAATGATAAAGATGAGTTTGTAGGGATATCGAACGACCTAATCCCTGTAAATATTTATAAGAAGAGGCTTCAACCGTTAGGGAGACACCAAGAAGCTTTGGAGAGACCCAAAGTCTACATGGAAAGCCAGAGGATCTTGAAGTGAAATTAGTTATGGGTCATGAAAAAATTAAAGAATATGGGCGAAGACATTGCGGTTCTCGAGGAGACACCAGATGATCTCTCTCAAGGTTTACATCATCCAAATCAATTTGGGAGAGACGGGGTTTTCTTTTGAAGTCTAAGGAAGATTGGGATAAGTTTACTAGCGTATAAAGTAGAACATTGCTAATTATAATCCATTCAGATTGCAATTATTCGTTTCATTTGAGTTATCACTGTCTTTTCCGTGTTGTTAATGTGTTTTAATTACTTATTAACATTATTTATCCCAATGCAACAAATGCCAGACCAAAGTCCATAATTCAAGCAACGATTCACAACTGCAACATCATATGAACAAGCAAAATACAAATCATAGCAACTATACAAATCAAAAGAATAGCGCAACAGATGATATATGTTTGTATTTTGTCACAACATGGGACTAGAAAGATGAAGCAAATAGTAATCAAGTAGGGGACGAGGCTTACCAATGTTATGTGGGGATACCGGTGGTGGCAGAGGAGGTGCAGGGGGGGGCTTAGTATTGAGCCCTGACCGTCTCAGCCCTGGCCACGGTGTCTACCGAACAAATAACAAGCAAGTGGTACTATTATTATAAACAGGATCGCAGGCAGAGACAAATATATCTGAAACCCCATTCTTGTTCTTCCTTCCTTCCCTTGATTCCCGTCTGCAAACTTTTCATCTATACAACATAAAAAAAACCACCAATTATAATCATGAAAGAAAGAACCAGTTGGGGCAGAAACAATCGTCAATGATCATGAGAAACTTCATTTCAAGTTTCTGACCAAACCCTTATTATCAAAGCAGAAGAGAAATTGATAGCAGTTAAAGCCAATTAACTTTGAGGACCTCATGTTAAACTAGCACAGCAATGACTAAGAGGTGAATTAACAAAAGTTTAGTCGGATTTATTAAGAATCATACCAGAGGTCAGATATGGAGCCGAAGGAGAAACCCTGCGAATACAACTCGTTTTTCGAGCATATTTATTGGTATTGTAACCAAAAGGTTAAATGTCGGCATATTGGTTTTTGCCAACTGCTTGAATGTTGTAGCCATAAGTTTTATCCAACTCCAATTTGACTCGCTTTATTTTCGAATTAAAGCCAAAATTTATGTTTAAGCTAAAGAAAACTTTATTCATATTTATTAATTTTGCAATTTTTTCAGTATTTGTAAAACTGATATATTTTGATGTCTTTATATTAATTACATTACATAAAAATAAATCGATATACATTAAAGCCTAACATTCATATTTGCCATTGCCAGCCTTACTATTCTATGTTTTAGTTATATTTCATAAAAAAATCTGAGAATTTTTTTTTCTCAGAAAAGCAGTTCTGATAGAAACCAAAAAAACTCAAGCTCGTTACATTTGAATATGAAGCAAATTTCGAGCTATGAACAGTAAAAGTGGTTTGGACACCGCAAAATTTACTCCGAAATTTTTAGAAAAACCCACAATAATATCACCTCAATAGAGGATGTGATGATGCTTTTTAGTCATGAACAGTGGACGTTGATAATATCCATGTGTTGGGTGCAGCCTCAAGCTATAGTAGCCTTCTCCGGTTTCTACAGAATTACCATATAGGAAGCTTAGTTTCATATGCGCCTCCGTAGTTTGCATGGTAATACAAAAATGCTGCCGCTACAATACGGTTGATCGGCGATATCTTTAGAAAATACTATCTTGGACATCTCCATCAGCAAATAAGCTGTATAAAGAATATTTATCCTCAAAATTACTATTCGAAAATTGGTCCACTCTTACTCGTTTCGATGGTGGACTTCTGCAGGATTCAGAAGTAGGTTTTCTCACTTGAACAAAAGCCATTTTTCTAGGTTGAGTTGGGTTGGAGATTCAGGTGCCAAAACTTGACTTTGACTAGCATCAGCACTACCCCCTACCATAAACTGATCATCACCGAGTCTGCCATTGTTGCATTGATTTATTACCGCAGAGGAAGATATCATCAAGGGTTGATGAGAAGGCGAATCAACATCCAGTTTGTCCATATTAGTAGTGGAACCTGTTTTCCCTGGTATAGAAAGTAGTTTGGTATCATTCTTTCTGTCCATAGATGAACCTGAAATTCACAACAATAAGGGGGCGGCAGGATCATTAGTATGCCGTTGTTGATAAAGATGAACACAAAAGAAACCAGAATTAAAATGTTTTTTTACAGCTAGTAGGCCCAACAAAAATCCTGCCAGCAAATAGTTCACATCATTCGTGTGATGGCTACTTAGCTTCAATTTCATAGAAATTTCAAAGCTATTCATAACAAAAGAACGGAAAATGACAAGGATCAAACATTGATTTTTACTTTTAAATGCACATGCCAGTGCAAATCATGATTTTGTTGTCATCATATGCCAACTCATTTTCGGCCAAGGTTCAACACCACCTGTTTTGAGTGTTGTTAAAGACTGAAGAAGCATTAACCTTTGCTCATGTTTTCCTCTTACTCTGACTCAATGGCATCTAAATGTCCCATCTAAAGTTGAATAAAACATCTGCTAACTGCAATAGTAAAATAAAGTTCCATAAATGTGAATGAATTAAACCATCTTTAAAAAATAAATGCCTTTGAATGGCAGATCTTCCTGCATAAATATTAAAAGGAAACTACTAATAGCTACATATACCCAAAACATAATGCTAAACATATATAAGTATCTATCATCTAATAGGATAATTTCAATAGGAGGTAAAAGAATTATGACCTTCATTTAAACCAGGAAGAGTGCTGCTGTATTTTAGTTCTGGAGCTTCAATTTGAATGGTTGCTGTTTCTCCTGACACCCCTTCTGCCTTAGTTGGACATACTTTCTCCAGCAACACAAACTTATCTCCTTCTACTTTGCATTCTAGAATCGAAATGTCTCCAGTAGATGGATAGTACTCTCTGATAATCTGATAGCCAAACAAAAAAAAAAATCAATACGCACTAGCAAGCCAAAGTTTGAAATGAGTTGAAATTGACTTTGGACAGCAACATAAAGTAGGAAAAAAGAAAAAAGAAGAAAAAAGAAAAGCAACCTCGGTGCATTCATGTGTTAGTTTAACAGAATGCTTTCTTTGAGAAAGTGATGAAATTGCATTGAAAACTGATATAATATCAATTAGTATCTGTCACAAGAGGAAGAAAGTCCAGTCAATGTTAGATTTCTGAAAAGTAGCCGATAAGAAATTTGTAAGAATAAATTAAAAGACGAGTTAAATATTGGACATTCAAAAGAGGAACCAATTCAGTTGCTCTTCTTAGATTTCTGCTAGAAAATTGTCAAGAAATTTGGGAAGAAAACTATAAGAGCAAGTAGATATTGGATATCCATAATTAAAATTCAGTTTAGAAAATCATACAGTAAGAATTGTTACTACTTAGGCTAGAATCAGTCAACTGCACCTCAAACAAAATTTAAAATTACGCAAAACAATATGAAGAATGTTTATTCCTCCTTACGAAATAATATTCAAAATAAACCAAGACAGCAAAAATAGATTAGTCACACGTCTTCCAGGATGAACTAGGACAAAAGGCAGCACCTGTCAAAGATATTTCAGAACTACTAGTAATAAATCACAAAACTATACAATTAACAACTAACTCAATTTCAAAAGAATTATCCACCCTTCTACCATATTACAATTAAGTTTATACACAAGAACAGAAAGAAAGAAGTAGAGGGGTAAAGAGAAGTTTAGTTAATCTATTCTGAAGAAAAATTTAGTCAATCAATCCCTACTAAGTACAGCACTAAACTCAACACATTAGTGAAATAAAAAAAATCCTCATAAGCACATAAAAAATGTTCTGGACTTAAATAATCACAAATAATTTGACAAAGACAAAACTGTGTTACACAGTCAAATGATCACTTATGTGTGCTTGCACAAGTTGATTCTGGTTTAGCCACAAAAAGTTTAGATTGATTAACACATTTAAGGAAAATGCAAAAACATGCATTAGTAAGCTCCCTTAAATTACTAGAATAATAGAGTCTAGTTAGCTTTAGTGAGAATGCAACACCAAAAAAAAGAAAATAAATAGAGGTCCTTACTTGTTGTACCAAAACCCTAAGGCGAGAAAGCACAGCCAAAATTGCTAGAAAAAACCCTGTAAAAAATGAACGTGCAAGCAAGCACGATATTTGTCTGCATAATAATTAAGGTTAAAGCTTTAATTTACAAGTGAACTCACAACAAGTAATATTCTGAACTGTCAATTTCAATTAATATATCATAGTTCAGATACATAAGAAGGATACTCAGCAGCCTTCAACATTGGTTCCACCATCTGCATAAAACGAAAGGAAGTGTTATAAGCCTTTCTTTTTAAAACTTTCTCAACAGTAATCAAAAAGGAAAATCATTAGTGCAGACGGGATTTCTACTCACAAGTAAAATTGACAAACAAAAGTACACAACAAACAACATACATCTGATAATAGGCGTGCAGCTCCCAAGAGTTGCTCCATAAAGTTATGTTTTTTATTGTAGCCCTTCTTTTTCTTCAATCTGCGGAGCATAAAAGCTAATGAGATTTATAAACAAGTACAGTTAATAAATGAAAAAAAAATGACAACGAAAGTAGCCAACAAATAAGACAATGTTGTGAGCCACAATTAAAACTCTTTCCTAATAAGTCTCTTATACTATTTGTGTTTAAATAATTATTTCAGAAGTAAACAGAATACAAATAGAGTCTATCCAAATAATTAGTACACATATTGAATGTACAAGATGAAATGACAATAGGAAAAACGTTTTTACCTTTCCAGAAGATACAACATCTGTGAAGGTTTGTTTCTGTCGAAAATTTGGAAAAGAAACTTAAGGATATCTTTCAATCCCATTGACAGTAATAACCGTAAATCACTTCTCACCTACAATATTAGACACATTAAGCTCCCAAACAAAAAAAAAAAGATTGTGCCATAAAAAAAATTGTATGGCCCATAAAAATAAAAGGAGCTAGCAACCTTCGAGAGGTACTGAAAGTATCGACCATGTCGATGCTGGTTTTTGCCCTTGTAGACAATTCTATCAAGGATCCCAAACTCGGTTTGAAGTTGAACCAGAAGAGAACTCAACTTCTCTTCCAAATTTTCCACTTCATTATGATCCATTGCTGTATATAAGAACAATCAAATTCTCATCATACATATAAGAAGAAAATCTTTCCAAGAATCAAAAGGAAGCGGCACAAGTGTGAAGCAAGCAAAGAAGAAGGATACCTGGTAGGAAGGTTTTCGGAAGGGGGAAAGCAGCATCCACAAGCTCCATTTTCACCCCATTCAATGCCTCTCTGCAGCAGGAGGATATCAAGCATGTGCAAAATTACAGGCTGGTCAGGACCAAACATCACTCCTCTAGCAATCATAGGAACAAGAGCATATCCGATTTGACCAGCATAGCCATATCAACCTTCTTTTATATTTCGCTCAAGGACTATCGTTAAACCCAATTTTTCACTAATCATTTCAAGTGAATTGGACGAAAAAGGTTGTTCTATTACTCATGAGCACCACATTAAAGCATAAATCAGTCTATCATTACAGCTTGAGTTATATATATATCAAACATAATTTACATGTCTCCCTTGGTTATCTATAAATTTGCTAATGATGTACCAAGAATTGTGCAGCTGCTTAGTAGCAGAAATATTGTAGGGATGTTAATAATATACATGTAATACAATGAACACACACCAAACCTAACTAATACATAGAAACCATAAATGCACATATGATTATACAGAGATACATAAAAGCCTAATACTCACGCTGTGAAGGAGATTTGAGTAGTCAGCGCAATAGAAATACAAACAGATTGGCTTGTTTGACAGGATACACAAAAAAGAGAGAGCAGATATGAATGCACAAACAAGATCATTCAATGCCAAAAAAATTGACAATACAAACATCTTAACACAAACTCAAACCACTCCGAATCTCATAGCTAGTAGATTCAACGAAGCATCCAATCCCCCCAAAAACACACTCAAAACCCACATTTCAACCGGAAACTATTAAAAAAAAATTCATGTCCTACATAGACAGAAGAAAAACTCCCAACTGATCAACAAGGAACCAAATGTTCCATAATAAAAAAAAAAGAAACAAAAAAAACCTCAGATCAACCCAACAAACATAATAACAACAAAGAGCAGAAATTTCCTCGACAAAACACACCCACGATCGAAAAAATCAACCAAAAACCCCGCAAACGATGTCATCCACAAACACTGATCAAATCAATCTAAAAAAATGACAAAAAAATAATACGAACCGCAGACCTGCAGCGCCAGTGGCAAGAACACGAACCGGATCCTTCGCCATGGCAATGATCAATCAACAATGGACGATCGGAGATATCGAGAGACAATGGAGACGACGCAGGGGATCTCCGCTCCGTTTATCGATCTTCCTTATATGACTCTCCTGCAGTGGCATTACCGTGGGATATCTACGCATGGGTCCTTCTATCCGTTCGATTATGATTTGATGGTTGCGATCGAAAGGGTTATAATAAAGAGTCGAGTAAAGATGGACAGGCAGATTATATGTGGGGCTACCAAAGAGGACGAGATCGGACGGTTGGGAGGGACGACCTCTTTCTCTCTCCAGAAATAAGGGGGACATATATAGTTGGCATTTGAGGCCTTCGCCTGATTCGCTACGGAGTTATTATTTATTTGATTGGTTTATATATATATATTTTTTATTTAGGGGTATTAAAAAATGTAGGTATAAGAATTACATTAATCTCGTTTAATTAAAAAAATTAAATCAATCATGTTGTGGAGTTTGTTCCACGGTGTTGGGCACATCACAAATTATAGTTAGAGGTGACTAATGACTTGTATATGAATTGACGTGAAAATTGTATTTCTTGAGCTATCTTTAACTTGTAAAACTTATTACTAGTTGTTTTTAGGGGCCAATTAAGCCTAATAATGGTATCATAGTTATTTTCTGAAACGTTATTATAACACGTGGACATAGTATGTGACGAGGGGAGAGATTATTCGAATATTAGCCAACTCGAATTAGAGTATTCTATAACTTTATTATAACATGTAGACCCAACCCAATTTCTGATAAAAAAAAGATGATTCGATTATTATGATGCGGAGAAAAATTATTAAATTTATCCCATATTATGTTTGGAGGTGATTAATAATTTGTATATAAGTTCATGTTAAAGATTAACTATATCATGTTTGGACGATCTCTTCCTCTCTCCGAAACAAGGGGACACATATAGGTTGGCGTTTGAAACGTTCATTCTGGAGGCCTTTGGCCTAATTGGCTACATATTTATTACTTATATGAAAGTGTTAACAAATTTAGATGTAATAATTAAATTAATTTATTTTAATTAAAAAGATTTAAATTAAACGTGTAGAGCGAGTTTGTCACACAAATCCATAGCCATTCCGTGTTCCGATCCAAGGCATGACAAGACCATTCTATTTCGACCTTATTTTTGCTTTTGTTACATCTGTGGGAACTCTCTCACTGGAATGACCAACCACTTAGATTGTGGTCCAATCATTTTGCGTGATCGAATCTCATGAGCATGGTTGGTTTTTAGACTTTCCTTGCCAATTCCATGTTGATATGCATACGTTTCCATGAGTAAGAACGGCTGATGAGGAGCAAGGGTAGCAGCCATGCTGTTTTTTCAGGTCCCTGCTTAGCCAGTTCTGCCTGCTTTTCCATGCGAGTGATTGCCAAGACATAATTCTCAGTTGCTTCACTTCGGGGAATCGGCTTTCAATTGAAGAACAATTAACTTCCCATGCACATTGCACGCAGATTACGTAAAACTAATGCACGGATGAGTAGGCTATGTGGTGAAGAAGAAAAGGCACAAAATGGTAGCTGATACCCACGAATTCTCTGATCATTCTATCTGTGCTTGAAATCGTTACTTTCTCATTCTTCATTTTCGTTTCATCAGTGTTAATACACTAACCTTGTAAAATCCAGTGTTAACACACTAACCTTGCAAAACCAATCTGTGAAAATCATGGTAAAAAAAAAAAAAACTAAACCTGCTAATATGGTAAAAATGGCAGACCATCATGCCATCTAGCATGGAAACTCTTCTCGTATTAATTTTTCCTACATATTGCCATCGTTACAGGCACGTAATTTCAACAAAATTCGTCGAGAAACATAAGGGCAAGAGAATAATGGAGTGCCAAAATGCACAAGTTCATCAGACAATCACACTCATTTCCATCATGTCCCTTTTCAGTAGTCTACTCTTTGGGTGAAAGGAACCTTTCAAGGTTCATAATAAAATTTTGGCTTCCTGAGTGGAACTGCTTCTCTCGGATGATCCTCCCAATATTTTTCTGAAAATTACAACCAATTTAGTGATCAAAATGATATAGAGTTATAGACAAATAACATACATGAGAGACAGCATAAATTACAAATTAGCAAAAAGGGAATAACATACATAGAGTTATTTTTCGCCGGCATTGCAGACCGCAGCAGTGTCGGTCTGTAACAAATGCCAGCAGTGGTCATTGGAGACCACCATACGTTCATGTCATTCCAACATATTCAACAAAGCCATTCCATAAAAAAGTAAAAAAAAAATAATCTCAACAAACAAAGCTCCTGCTCATAATCAAAAAACATATTTAATCACCTTCACAAAGAGGCGAGAAATGGATGTTGATTATTGATAAAAAAGGGAGAAATTAACCAGGATGGGTGGTCTCAAGCTACAGTTGCTCGCGGTGGTTGACGGAGGGGTGAGGCAATAGTGGTTGTCAGCGTGTTGATGATTGTGATGGCACTGGTGGATGGTATAAATAATTAAGACATTTAGCTCAATCATAAAATTAAGTATATGAACTAGATCATATATCCGTATTTTTTCAAAAATTCAACATCTTAGTTGTATTTTGAGTGTTATTTTTGTGTAGCTTATTTTGATCATTACATTTTAAGTCACCCTATTAATAACATGGGTGGTGTTGCATTTCTATGACTCAGATTATTTATTTGGGAGTCCTAAAATTTAAATTTTTTATATTTAGTATAATCAACATGCATTGTATGAAATTTTGTAAATTGTCTATTTAACCTTTTTTGAGAGTTGATATCCGTTTTTGTAAAATTTGTGCGCAATTGTCCAATTAAACACTTTTCAAATTATAATATCAAGATTTAATATGCTACTCAAGCCAAATTAGGTGTTACAAATACCCTTTGGGTATCCCGTGGAACAAGAAGAAGAATAAGAGTCAAAGGCAGCATAAGAGAGACAACTAAAGCTGAGTGGGAGTAAGCGGGAGCCAAACCGGAGAAGATAAGGATAATTAGAGGACAAAATGGATTAGATTTCACAAAGTAACAATCTTTTCTCGTGATTATATTCACAATTTTAAAGATTATATAATGATATATAATAAGGCAGTGAGCAATAACGGCCAATATAAGCAAATTTATTGCTAATTGCCAACAAGCTTGTTCCAAGAGTTAGGAAGTAATCAAAGTCTAACTCCCATTCTAAACTCAACTCAAATCACATTATGAAACAACAAAACAGAAACTACACAATGAGGCAATGCTGCCAAAATTTAATCATTAAAAAAGTGTCACGGAAAACATAAAAATGACCAATAGCACATAAAAAAGCTAAGAACTTAAAAAGTTAATATTTGCTATAAGTTTATGACTGACATTCGAGGGCTCCTTCTAAGCAAAGATTATATTTGTTATTAGTTCATCTCACATTTTTCTCCACAACATAGAAGATGATACTATGATATATAAGTAGGCAGTGTGCAATGCTATTTCCCAACACGCTTGTTCCATACATTAAAGATAACCAATAGAACAATAAAGAACTGAAAACTTGAAAGTTTACATTTTTGAATGATCACATTTGCTGCATAGCAGCCAGCACGCCGGCGACAATGCTTGCAAGTGGCAGCCCTGTTTTTAGCATGGGTCATTGTGCATGTTGTCGCACAAGCCGGGGAAGGGTGGGAAAGGATGAGGGGAGGGGTTAGGGAGGGTCGCCAGAGGTCATTGCTGGGCTTGGTGGCC